>JJOG01003574.1:0-14231 GCA_000715275.1 Gyrodactylus salaris
TTGCATAGTTTTCCTTTATACACTTTACATATCTTCCTTGTTCAGTGTTGATCGTCTGGTTATTTATTCCAACAAATATGACCTCGTTTGGCGGGAGAATGGTTAGATTTCTTCTTTTCACAGTTGGAATTGTGTCAGGATTGATAGAAGGCCTTCCTCTTTTCTTACTTTAATTTTGCCTTTTCATCAACTAAAGACCTGATTCAAAGATAGAATCTCTTCTTTTCATCGTCTCTTTTCTTGACAGATTCGCGAAACTCAATTCAGACTTATTATCTGTGTAGAAGTCTAATTTTTCTTCAGACTTTATCAAAATTTTGTCAGTTTTGAATTTTAGTTCGCTCATTCTAGTTGATCTGATCGTACCAATGAAGAATATTCCTTCAGACTTGAGCTTTAACAAAAGAGGAATGCTGGAAAATAAATTATCTGCGTATACCTTAGGATTCTGACTTCAGAAGCGAATCAGAGAGAGTTATAACGACATCCTGAATTCTGATTTCTTTGTCGCTGAATTCCGACCCTGATATAATTGCAGGTCCTGCAAAAATCCATCTATTGAACAGCAGCAACAACATGCTTTGATATTTTTATAGCATGATAAGCAATGAAAAAGCTCAGAAAATCAGCATAAAAAAGCTGAAAACTGTAAAATTTGTAACATATTAATTAGCCGGAACACCCATTGTTACAATTTTGTAACATGAATTAAAATAAGTGTATAATTAATACCTTAAATGACTAAAAAATCTGTTTATTGTTTATTAAGAGGGGTTTTAATTAGTATACAATTAATTATTCATTAATTTCGAAAACTTCATCGTTAACTTTTTTAATTCAAAAATCGCTTAATCAACATTTCAGAAAAATCTTGATTTTGAAATTTTAAAATATATATTTCATATGTATAAATTAATATTTAAATAATGATTCAAGTATGGTTTGATAGCCCTTTTTTCCTTCTTTAATTTAATGCTTTAACTAGTGTTTTAAATTTAGATATAAGAGGGAAAATATCCATTCAAAGATTGTGTTACAATATTGTAACAAGGGGTGTAGAAGGGTTAAAGAAAAGGTTGAATGCTTGCAGAGAATGGAAATGCACGATATGATCTTTTGGATATTGACTAAAAGATTTTTTTCATGATTAGATATAATTAGGGCTACTAAATGCTTATTTTACGAACATTCCACGTGTATTTCTCAGAATTAAAAAAAAAAATCTAGAGACCATTTTGAATTTCGTTTTTTTAATAATAAGTTTCACTTCTTCCAAATTGGGCTAAAAAAGGGCTTTGTGAACATACCTTGCTGAGGAGGGGAGAGTATTCTGTCGATTGATTGTATAGGGTGGGATTTGTTGGACTCTGCATTCTCTGTCTATTGATTTTTCCGTCATCATCTTTTTAACAATCTTTCTTTTCTTATCAAACTCCTTTAGAGAGAGAAAATTAAATTGATATCTATTGGGCGTTATTTTGTAGTCCACTTCATAATGAATAAACAAAACTTCCCAGTCAAATGCATTATTAATAAGACGATGGATTTTAGACTTGGTGAATTTCGAATTTCAATCCAGACTATGATTTTACCTTTTAATTTTATTCAAACAAGAGCTTGCTTCTACATTTTACAACTTTCATTAAAGTACTGATTTTGAATGAATATCATTTACTATTTTTTTCAATGAATTTTGCTTTTTTACGTAGATCCCTTGCGGCTTAACACGAATAAGCTAATTTTGCGTATTATAAATCGGCTTATTTCTTAATTTTGATGAGTACACATTTATTAAAAAATAATGGGAAGGCAATTCCATATGACGCATGCTATATTTTTGTTTATTGATATTAAAATTCCAATTTCAAAAAAATTATTTTAAAAAAAGTTTAAATTTTCAGATCAATTCTCAGGATATTTCATCTTTTTCAATCGAAAAGAAGAATGTATCTTTGAAGGATCTTCTGATCGTCTCTTCTTTTATTCTTACTTCGGCTCTTGCGACCATTCAGAAAACTTCAAATGCATTGAAAATAATTTTTTCTTATGACACTATTTGAAATCTGAAAAACCTTTTAGATCAGTTCTTGGTCATAAAATTTCTAGAAAAAAAACATTGAAGTGGAAATCACAGGGTTAAAGTCTACTTGTAGTTCCTGGAGGAAGAGTTTGTCTTTATTTCTCTGTATTCAATAGATCACATCAATAGAGTAAGTAGTACTTAGTAGTAGGTAAAATTCCTACTTGAAAGATATATTTGAGCCCATATTGATAGAAAAATTATTTATGGATCTTTCAAGGGTTAGGAATACAAAATTATCTTAGGTTAGATGAAAAGTATGTACATTGTACAATATGATATCAATAAACCAAAATATAGTATATGAAGGATACTATCCGTCATTGGAATCTTGATAATTGCCTTCATGAGAAGAAAGAAAAACTCTTTTAATGAAGTAATATACTCTCGAGTAGATTTCTGGAAAATGCTTGAATTTATGAGCACAAATTTAGTTGCTTTTTGATCTCAAAAAATTTTATTCTTAAAAGAAATAAATGAGATTAAATTGAATTAATAATTACTCACTCGTTTTAAATAATCGAAATAGTTGTAATGACTTTCCAGAATCTGATACATTTTTGTTAAAATGATTATATTCCCACTAAAAAGTTTAAAGCGTAATTCCATTAATTAATCTAAATCTGGATTCTTAGATGAATCCAATATTTCTTTTACACTGTATATTATTTAAGGTTCTCAAAAATCACTTGGGTATCCATAGATCTAATTATTTTTTTTAAATTATAACTCGGGTCATGAGTTTCTAATTTTAACAAACTCTTTTGTGAGACTGTCCACGGATATTTTGTTGTCCTTGTTTTCTGGTTTCTTGAAAAATAGATAAATACAAAAAATTACTCTGAATAGTTTGTAGTTGTTGCGATAATTCAAGAACAAGCTGTCATCAGGATAACTAAACAATTGACCTTGAGCATAGGTTTCCAGGGCATCAAATTTCTGAGATTGAACAATAGAATTGAAAGATGCAAAAGCGTCCGAGAGAAACTTTGAATAAATGTCAGTAGAGGTAATGATATTTTTCTCTTTGTCGTTTAAAAGAGTTAGAAGTTGCTAAAATAATTGTTAATAACTAACATTTTGTTTTATAATAATCCTAGAAGGCTCGTCAGAATCATTAACAGTCGCTTTAAAGTCTCTTAAAATATTCTTTTTCAGATAACTTTCAGCTTTTACTAGTTTCTTTTTTATGTCCATGATTAGATATGCGAGTAGTTTAATGAACTAGATTTATCATTTCTCAAATTTGTTATCAATTCTAACAAAAGTTGATCATTTTTAAAACTTTGGTGTTTTAGTAGTGTTTATAAGATTGCTCTATTTAAATACTTGTGCGTGAATATACCTTATAATCATGAGATACATTGCTGCTTACATGCTGGCCCAAGCTGGTGGCCTTGCCGATCCTACTGATGCCAGTATCAAGAACATCCTTAGTTCAGTCGGTATTGATTGCGACGCAGAGAAATTGAAGAAGGTCATGACAGAGCTCAAGGGCAAGAACATTGATCAGCTCGTCTCCCAGGGAGAATCTAAGCTAGCCTCAGTTCCAACTGGACCAGCCGGTGGTGCATCAGCTCCTGCTGCCGCCGCCGCTGGATCTGCTGCACCAGCAGCAGCCAAGAAGGAAGCTAAGAAAGAAAAGCCCCCTACATCCGAATCCGATGGCGATATTGGAATGAGCCTCTTTGGTTAATCTTTTCTAATAAACTTTGTCAGTATCAACTAACCTGAAATTTCGATTTTAACTCGTGATTTTTCACCATAAGAAGATTAACTTTAGTACTAGTTGCATGATTTTGATAGATTCATGTCTTAGTAATTCCCTAAACCTCATCATTTGAGAAATCTTAAATTATATCCTTTCAGAGAATGCCGAGTCTAATTCAATGTTGTAATCTTACAAATGCATTTCTAGAATAAATTGTGTAGTCTGCTAACTAAATTTAAATTCAATACGCAGTGAATAGAAAATTTAATTTATTGATTGAGAGTGGTAATTTTATAAATTGTATTTATTCATTTATTTGCGATATATAATGGTTCAAGAAAATAAATGAAAATGATTAAAGGCAACTTTGATAATGGAAAAAGAAATGAAGTTAATACTTTTCGGGGGAGTGTTTCTCACAATAATTGCCACGATAGACTTTTTGACACCATAAGCATGATTTTTTACAGGGTTATACATGACATTAATGCCCAGATGAGGAGGTAAACAATGATATTTTGAATATACATAAATAAATGGAATAAAGTTCAAATCGATTGGTCCACACCTGCACTTCTTCATGAGATCGTATCGAATGGTTCTAGTTTGACTTTGTTGAGTTGATTATGAATAGTTTTTCCTGATTTAAAATTCTTACGGCCCTCCTTCTTACCACCCTTGCCTACCACAGGGGTCTTGGTTGCTTCACACTTCTTTGCACTGTTATTATTGCCATCTTGGTCTTCAGCAGCGACCTCTTCTTCTTCGTCTTCTGGCATGAACCCGACCAAACTCTCGTAATCAATATCACTGTACGGATATGTGTAATAGGGTGTCTTGGAAGAGTTCAACCACTGCTGCTTCTTTGGATATAATGCCTAAGGAAAATAAATAAATCAAGATATCAATAGATGGGAGAGGTCCCTAAACATACCAAGGGACTGATTGTAAAAAGGCCTGCCTTCCACGCAGTCGAGAGAACGTCAGTGAACATGTTTTTCGGTTGAGTCTGTGGAAGTGACGAAGCGTTGAGAAACACAACCGAAGACTTGCAACAGGTCTCCATGCGGACAGCGTGCGCGTGGATTCGGTCAGAGGTGAAAAATGTTCGCAGGAGATGCCAGTCGGGCATGTCACTGTATATTGGAAAGGCATGAGCCCAGCTGACGTGGACGGTTTGAAAGGGGATGAGCATATACTTGGCCCTAATCTTGCGAATCTCATTCAAGGCGATAACGCCAAACGTCCCATGGTCCAGGAGAAAGTAGAGGGCAAACTTGGGGTAGAGATCGAAAATCTTGATTATCAAGGCCCTAGAGAAACCCTTCTCGTGAGGGACAATGGCCACAGTACCGGAAGTTACTGGTTCGCACAATTGCATGCGGAATTTGATGAGACTCGAGTAGTCTGCGTCTAATTCCTTTTGCATGTCGTAAAACTTTTTGCATTCAGCATCTTTGATAGTGACAAACATCTCCTTAAGACCGTAGCTACTTCTGAGAATGACCGGCGTTGGCATACCAAGAGGTAGAAAGCGTCTAAGTTGATTCGGATTGCCAATAGGGGTCTTGGAGGGCTTCATTCGGAACCTCCGCTCAATCCATTGGAGAACGTTCTTCTTATGGATAATGGGGCAGGATATTTTGAATAGGAGAATATCTTGTTGGCCGGGGAACATGTTTAGACTGAACTCAGCCTGCCATTGATTTCTTAGTTCACGCACATTCTTTCCGAATCGACCAATTAAAACGCCACCCATCCTAGCTGGAATGCAAAAGGTTTCCTGCCAGACCTCTGAATTGTCCTTAATATCCATCGTCTCCCACATATCGTTTGGAACCAAAACCTTAAAAAACGTTATCATTTATTTTCATCACTTATTAGATTACTCAAGTTATTTGCGATTTTAAAGATGATGTAAACTCACTCTCGGCAAAGCCTTTCCATTAAGAATCTCTGGGATATCTTCGATTATGTCATTTTCAGGGTCATTAAAATATCCATAAAAGGGAATCGTCCGATTGGAACCCGAGTAATTCTGATATTGAATGTGGGAGTTGAAGGTGTGAGTATTGTACTTGGTGAGGTCATTTTGTGTCGGAGATACAGTGCCACTGTCTGGAGTGTGAACTGAAATGTCCTCCTCACTACAATTACTATTATGACGTTGAGACATTCCCAATGAAATGTTCTAGGTTGTTTATATCCTTTTAATTAATGTTAACTTTGATTTGATTGCGTTAGTAGAGACGTGGGTGAAAGTTGATTGAAATTAATGATGACGTTTTAGAAATGTTGATAACATGCGAGAACCTTAAGTTTCAAAAGTGAGGGATGTTTTGTGGGTTTTATAACAAACAAAAAAACTTTGAACGATTGTTCTTCATTTCTTAGCATAAATATGAATTTGAATCGAAAATTTTGATATTAAAAAATCAATATTATTCAGAGATTTCACTTAAGCGTAAATCTGTAATTTTTCAGTTTAATTTTGTTATAAAGAAAGATTATTTCCTTTTCATTTTTGTTTCACAAACATTTTATTGTAAGAAATTTTAAGAAAGAATATTAAACAAAACCACAGGGTCAATTATGACACGAATGGTTACGTAAGAAGTCGATAATTTGATCAGGTTTAACTTCTCCAATGCATATTCTATGAATCCCAGTAAGAATGGGGAAGTCTGCAATTTTATTCTTCAGCTTTAGGAAATTAAAAGTTTCCTCAGCAGTAATCGGACCCTGGGCACTCTGGCCGTTTAGCAGGCGCTTCTCAATATCTTCCAACTTCCCGCCGTCTGTGGCCAAGGCTTCTCCGATTTTACGATTTCGACCACCGTAACAGGTTGTTATCAAATCGGCAATTCCGCAACTTTCAAGGTAAGTATCATTCTGTGGATCTATACATTTGAGGATTAATCATTCAAAAGCGTATTCAGAAAATTATTAAGAATCAGTTAAACAAAATAATTTTTCTTTTTTCAAAATCCACTAAAAACTTTGGAAATTACTACAACCTACAAATCGCGCTAACAAGGATCCACCTTTCTCTAGTATACATAATCAATTCAATTGAGGCTTTTCACAATCCCAGATTTATCTATTCACATTTTATTCCAAATATAATCCTTTTCACAAAGAAGATATCTTGTTAGAAATATTACAATAATATGAGACAAGTCTATAACTTGTGGAGTAGATATTTTTTTAATTTCTTGTAAGAAAGAATGGCCTGGATATTAAATTTCCATAAAATATCGATCTAAGTCGAGTGTAGACGAGTAAACATTGTAACTAAATAATTGTCGATCAAGAGATTAATTTAAAATGTTCAACTCTATAAAATTACTGTTAAGTAGTGACGTATATAGTTTGTTACGTCAGCATAACTGTGGAAAGAATTCATAATTTTATAGAAAGAAGAAAATGTATATTTCTATCAGTTCTTCTAAAGTATAAGTTTAATATGATAAAATATTTAGAATTTGGTTCTCAGTAATTGTAAAAAATTGTGAATTTTTCACAATCTTGAAATTCACTATCAGAGAGTGAATTAAAATTTTTTTAAATTCAATTACTCCCTTGTATGAGAGTAGAAACCTCTTTTTCTTTTAAAGTTTTTTAAAATTATTTTTTTCAGATAGTTTTTTTCGTAGCCTCATCATTTTTACACAATTTTAATCCCGTCACAAATTTCATGCAATTAATATAATAACGTTTTCTACGCTATGAAGTTTCGAATGAAGGTTAAGCGATTAGATTTAATCCAGGCTCAAGACAAACACCGACAGTTTGTCGTTAAAATCACTCATTCGTATCGCAAACAAAGAGTTTGGTCATAGATAGTATGCAACCTGAAGAGAATAAAGGTATTGTTTACAAATTTTCAGGAGATTGTGGAGCAACATATATCGGCCACACAAGCAGAAAAATGAATTGATGCAAATATTAAGGGACAATTTTCAGCACAAAAGGTTGTTCTAAATTCAAGATATACTCGACGAACTGAACAATGTATCAGTGAACAATCACTGAACATACATACTCTTAGTCTTCAATGGCCAAGATAAAAGTTGTTTCTTTCAAGGGATTTCTTTTGATTCAATATCAATATTATTGTTACATAAGAATTCGTGTAAACTACTTCGATTGATGGCAATTTTCAAGATTTTGTGAACATTTTAACTAGGGTTTTAATAAAAGTTGAAAACTCACCCTGGTCTGAGAAGAATGTGGTGATGAACTTTTTAATCTCTATAAAACCAATTCTTATAATCGCAGCCTTGGTATTGTCACCAAACTTGAGACCATCCGCAATACCCGAGGCGAGAGCCACGATATTCTTCAGGGCCCCACAAATCTCACAGACTGAGATGTCTCTCGTGGAGGCGATTCGGAAATATTCTGTCTGAAATATCTCTTTAAACCGATGAGCAATTTTTATGTCTTCAAAAGCGATAGTGGACTCGCAAAATGTCTCCTTAGCAACCTCTGAGGCGATATTGGCCCCCATGAGGACCCCGCAGTCGATTCCTAATTCACTTTTTATAACGTGACTTGCGAGGCTGATTTCATGGGTTTCCTTCGATGAGATGAAGCCTTTTAGAAGGGATATGGCAACAGCGGACTTTTTAACGTTCCCTTTTAGTTTTTGTAGGACGAATCCGAGAAATTGGTGGGGCAGAACAAAGATGAGGTAATCGCAATCTTTTGTCACAGACAACAGATCAGATTCTGCGACTAGGTTCTCGGGAAGCTTAATGCCTGGGAGGTATTTGGGGTTTGTGTGTTGATTGTTGATTATTTCAGTTAGTTTTACGCCTTCAATAATTTCTTCGTAAACCCACATTTTTACCTGAAATGTTTGAAATGTTATACAACTTTAGTTACCCTAACTAAATTCTTTAATATGAGCTATGAAGAAGATGGTCATTTGACAAGTAATGATAAAACGAGAAGGAGATTATTGTTTACATTATACGATTTATAATTTATACAAATGTGTTTAATAATTTAAGGACAGACTCACCTCTTTTTCGAAGCCATCTAGCTTGTATAGGTTACTACCGACAATTTTACCAACTGTGGAACCCCAATTTCCAGAACCGATAATCGCTACTCTTTGCATCTTTTTTATGAGAATTTATTAATAAAAACCAAATTTGTAATTATTTTAAACAAGCAAATGTTAAACCAAAGTTATATCTGTTTAAATTTACTATTTGGATAGTATTTGAAGGACTATCATCCGGCACATTTTGAACATGATGTAAACATGTTTTGGATAATTCCTTTGAAATAGACAATGAGTAATCTTTTAGACGCAAAAGATAAAACAGCCCTTTCGAGTTCCTCTCTCAATTCAAAGAGCTGCAAGACAAAATGCTCTTCGAATACGTCCCTTTTGAGTTCAAAAAGTTCAGTCGCCGATTATCTCTCCAAGACAAATTCTGTTAGCCATTTGTGCTCCATCCTTGTCAAAGATCGACCAGACAGAGAAGTACATTGGGTTAAAGACCAAAGAAACCATATGCAAATTAAAGCTTTCAAGAAATGGTTAAACAGACACTTGAGGAATAAAAACATTTACATAGACAATATATTTGCCGACTTAAGATCGGGAAAAGTTTTTATCCTATTGATGGAGAATCTCTTTGGAACTAAAATTGTAAGCTCTCTGATTCTTTTTATTTCTTTAGTCAATTGAATGTGGCGAAAGCAGACTTCACTGCATCCAGAATATCAAACGAATTCTAGAATTTCTCAAACTTCAAGGGGTAATTTGACCGTCAAATTTATCACATTTTTATGAATTTTAACCTCGATCTTTAGGTGAAAATTGTAAATATCAGTCCCGAAGACATTACAGATGAAAATCAAAAGTTGATCCTTGCGCTAATCTGGATTGTAATTCTACACTATCAGGTGAGACTTGGAAATAAATAGGTAGCCTGTATAGGTCTCGAAAATTAGCCCTTAATGATCATTGATCAAGAAGTTTCAACAGTGCTAAGGATGGATTTCAATTTCAAGATAAAATTAGTTGCAGAGAAAATCGCATATTCACCGCCCTGATGACTATATTTACTGAGTTAAGGTAGCGATTTTTAGCCAAATTAATTTGACATTAGAAAAGTGCTAAATTAGATAAATACACGAATTAAAGACAGAGTAAATTGTACTCTTAATCAGATGCAAAAGCTTTTATCAAATTTTAATTACATAAAGTTAACTCATTTGCTACCCATGGTTGCAAGAGAAGAAGTTACTTTTAGTCTGAAAAATCAGAGTATCTAACTCGAAAACCGTATTTTCATATATAAACTCGTAAAATAACAATCTAATGTCTAATTTCATGATGCAAAAGTAAGAAAAATAACCATTTCTTTCAATGATTCTTTAGAATATGATGAGGAAACACCATACCATTTATTTCTTCTAGTTTTGAAACATAAAATTAGACATTAGATTGTTATTTCACGAGTTTATACATGAAAATACGGTTTTCGAGTTAGATTTTAAGTGAAAAGAAAGTTGAGTTATGGTTCTTTTACCAAGTATTCAACGAACATTTTTCAAAAAAAGATTTTCATGTTCCACCCTACTGTTACATACATTGAGGAAAATCCTTTGATGATTTTCATTGGTAATTCGTTCTAATTCGTTCTATTCTCAAATATACACGATTGACTCTTGAGAAATTGGTTTAAGAAACTCTATTAATATGAACGGTGATTTAATCTAGCAAGTAGTGAGTTAAGCATTGAGATCCCTTCAGAACAAGAATATGATAATACTGTATATATCTTAAACTTTATTTACATAAAAACATGTTATCAACAATTCCAGTTCATCTAAAGATGACTAAACAAAATTGTAGTTTTGTATCATTGATATAGTTTCTAACTTTCTATAATCATTTTTTCTCTCTTGTTGGGATTGTAAAGTACTACACATTCGGTCATAATGAATCAGCCTTACGATCGGTTTTGCTTTATGAACCTAATTGCATTTTAATCAATCGTAGTGAACCAGAAAAATTGTATTTTGAGGAATAATAGGATTCCCATCTAATGGTTTAACGTCTCTTGATCTACAAGAGTTGCTAATTTTAGTCACCGAATCTTATTTTCAACAAAGCTTTGCTCGGAATGAAAACTACCCGCTTTTAACTCAAGAGTTGGGCCCAACCTTGAACTGCAAAAACTAAACATGATGAAACTGATAGCTTGGATGCTAATTCAACGTTGCTTTAACAACCAATAAATAATAAATGTAAATCCGCTCTTCTCACGTTCACTCTTTTTGAGTGACTTTTCTAAAAGAAGGAAAGAAAAATACATTTTTTTGGAGTAAAGAGAGATTGCAAAATAGTCTATTGTCATTTATTTTCATTTTCAAAAATTAATTAATTGCTTCTCCAAATTCGTGTGAGAAGAGTTTATGTTGATATAGTCAAGTGTAAATGTACATTTTTTTCATTCATTTGAATAAAATGTAATCTATTCACTCTGCTCGTGGACTCCTCTGAATGAAAATAACGTCGATAGATTATAGGAAAGTAGCTTATATCAATGTTTATCTCACTCACAATTGGGCGTGGCTTAGTTCTTATAACTTGCACAGAAACTCTGAGCAGCAAATATACACCAGGGTTTCGTCATCTTTAGATCGAGATCAAATTGGTTGACTTTCAACTGTCCAGCAAGTCAAAAAGTAATGATTACAGCCTCAAAAATGCTATAATAATCCAAGTCCATTTTGATAAATAAATCTTACTGAACCCCTTGGATTTATAACTCATGAAACTCTTGAATTCGCTTTAATTGGACATGTTATATTCATTAAAAATATACCCAAACTGAGATGCCATAAAATCTTTTGATATTTTATAAAATACAAAAATACAATTCCAGGTCAAGAGAATATCAAAGTTTTGCGAAGAACCAGCTAACAGAGACCTAATGAATCACCCAAGCCAGACTTTCAATGCAACATCAAATCAAATGTTCATGATGAGCTCAAACTTTGATTCTGAAGACCTGAAGGTGTTGAAGAATAAACTTCTCGATTGGTCTCGCTCAACGATAATGGGCTACAGAGGCTTACAAATAAATGATCTCACTGAATCTTGGAGAGATCCAAGGCTACTCTTCTCAATAATACATCATTATCGGTTAGTCTACAGCTGCTCAAAACTAATTTTTGCCTATTGATTAATTTTTCTTAATATTTAGGCCTGAACTGATCGACATGGACCAACTTGGTGAACTGAGTAGGAGGGAGAGCTTTGATTACATTTTCAACATTGCTGAGGAAAAATTCGATGTGCCTACTCTCATTGATCCTGAAGGTATGTTCTAAACCTAATCTGGGATTCTTGAGAAGCTTTGGATCATTTATGGCCAGCAAAAATCATAAATTGTTTCTGATATTGAAAAGCTGAACATTTTCAAGCATATTATTCAGAATATTGGACAATGTCACACTATGTTCCGGTTATTCTGAAATAATGAAAATTTGCATTTGAATCGGTTTTATTTCAAGATAAAAACGTGCATTTGGTAGCTCTAATTACAACTAATTACGACTTATCTTCTAAGTTATAAAGGCTTTTGACTGATAGAGGCCAATATAACAAGCTCATGCTCCTTCAATAATATAAAATATTGGGCGGGGGTTGAGTTATTAGGAAAAAATTAGACACCATTTAAAATGTGTCTCAGAGAAAGTAGGAATAGACTTGATTATCGATTTTTATCTTATTCAACTCTCAAAGTAACATTTCGATATCAAAATAAAACAGTGGATTATGGTATGGAATTTATTGTTACAAAATATTTTCCACCTTTTAACACGAACTCATTGATAGGTATAAATTGTGGTTGAAAATCTAAATTCAGTATTAGACCAGAAGGAATCAAGTGAAATTTGTATACAATGTACAGCTACTGTGCAATTCAATACACTTGATATCCCACCCTTTTCGTGTGTCCTACTTCAGATACAACATGTTGCATTAGAGTTACCCAAATTTGTGGAATACCTTTCATAAGTGAGATGTGTTAGGATTTAAATGATTCTGTGCATAAGAGCTAAACGTTTTCATTCCGAGCAAGTCATCTTTAAAAATGAGATTCCGTGCAAATTCAAATTGCAATACTGAAATCGAATATTTGAAGAGATTTCTATATTTTGACTAACATATACTTTGCACACACTTGCAGTAATTCTTAAACTATGGTAAACTAGCTTCTCAAATTTTGAATTGGATAAAACAGCCTTAAAAATTAATATATTTTGAATTATGCGGTCAGTAAAAGCATAGTATCCTAAAACTGACTTTATTTCAACTCTAAGCATAAAACCTTAATTCTTGATGCAAAAATCTCTACTTTAGACATAACCGACTCTCCACAGATTGATGAGAATGCAATGATCACCTACTTGGCCTGTTTATACGACGGCCTCTTGATGGACCAGGAGACAAGGAACGAATTAGAGCATAACACATTAAAACGGCCCCGGGTCCACTTTCGAGAGAAGAATTCTTCGAGGAAGGATTCAATAGATTACCACAAGACAGAATTTCAAATCACCTCTTGTGACTTTATCAAGTGGACTGAGTATCAAGTTGAAATGTTGAAAATTCGAAATTTTTCTTCTAACCTCGAGGAGATTCGTATGAATAATCTCATAGAACTCAAACGACTCAAGAATGAAGAGGAGCCAAAGAGAATCCTTCAGAGGCAAGAGATAAGTCGGTGCTATCAAAAGTTGATTGTGAGGCCTTTTTTGATTGAGCCTTTAGCTAATAAGAGATACAGGCTCTGTTTGAGGTTCTTAAAGCTAATAGAGATTATCATGAAAGCGACTAGTATTAGCCAGACAGAATCTTATCTATCAACACTTCACCTGACCTGGATAACTCGTTATTTTGAAAATTCTCAAGATTAAATTTCCAAAATTAATTACGATCTCTTGATTCTTATTTTGTGTATAAGAAATTTTAGTTTTTGACAGTAAACATTCTACAATTTAATTCTTAATTCATAGAATCATAATATATCTCGGGAAATCGGTGGCTTAGAGAATTCTTACCCAATTCTCAATATGATTTCTGATATGACCATCATTATCAGCCCCTTATGTGAAACTGAGGAGAGTTAGACTCGGCTATGAAACTCAAGTTCTAAGAAAAAAAGTGGTTTTAGACGCAGTATCAGAGGAAAAACTTAACCCGCGCTGAATCTGAAGTAATATAGCATTTTTGCAATATATATGTTGCCGTTAAAGTGGAAACCTTGTTAATGTGTACACTCTCAAGCTTGCTTTGTGCATATTTCTTGCATTAAGTGTCATGAATGCAGATGTATTGGAAGTTAATTTGAATGAAGAAAAAACAATAGAAGTGACAATTCATGACACTTAATGCAAGAA
>JJOG01003577.1:0-16001 GCA_000715275.1 Gyrodactylus salaris
CAGCTTCTAATAAATAATTCAAAGAAAAAATTCTTATATTCACGATCATTACATTTTATTTATTTTTCTTCTCTCTTCGTCTACTTGTTGGACGTCCCAAATCACTGATGCCTTGAAATATTAGTCATGAAGATATTCACGCAACGCATCGTACATGCGTTGGTAAGTAGACTACTTATGAGTAGTGTTATTAGGTTTATAAATGATATTCTAAAGGGTGTAAATTCCTTAAGATATCTCTGGAGTACTACTGCAAGAGCTTTAAAGTTATTTTCCATTGTAAAGTTTAAATTTTAAACCAAAAATTAATTTTGTTAATTGTGTGTTTGTTAAATATCTTTCAAAATAATCAATGTATTATTAATTTCTCAATATCTTGTCTGAATATCTGGATTAATTTTTTTAGAAAACCAAATTTTCGTTATTAGTGTCTGTAGAAAATTGGTAAAGTTTTGTATGTAGTTTATTTGTACAAGGAAAACATATAATTCTCTGTTATTTATTATTCTAAAATCAATTCAGTTGAAGAAACGAATTTTAAATCAAGCAACCAGCTATTTGCATTTTGAAAATTTTTTGAGATTTCAAATTAATTGGAATTAAAGAAGCGTTCATGAGTTTTCAAACAAAAATGAAATAAATAAAAATTGAAAATTACACTTTTTATTAAATCATTTAATTTAAATGTACATTGTACACCGTTTGAAATATTTTTTTATTATTATTTATTTTTTCATAAAACCATTCTTTAATTTTACCTCCACATTGCATTGAGTGGATTTTATGAATACATGGAAATTATATACTCTTCGCAAGATTCTAGAATATCTTGATTTTAATTCATTCAAATTACGCTGTTTACAAATCCTTTAAGAATTCATTAGAATAATTTTAGAAGGCGTAATTTTCATTCGAATGAATTGTAATTACTAATTAGGATATTCCAGAATCTTGTGAAGAGAAGGTTATTTCCTCGCACCCAAGAATACTTACTTTTGGCAATAAATCTGAGTTTGACTGTCTTGAGGTAAATCAAACCTCTGGTCGATACCATGGATTTGATCATTGAACCCCTCGTGATAGGTATGATTCAATAAAAAGTCACCGGTCATTTCAAATGTTAGAAGCATTGGAATAAATATATTTTAAATATTACAAACTTTGAACCACTTCTGAAGGTGAGTGGTTGTGGGGGGAGGGGGTAAATAATTCGGGTAAATCTTTGAAAAAATGAAGAATAAAAAATAAAAGCAAATTCTAAAAATCAATAATCTCTTTTTTCTATCTTATTGATTATTTTTCAATCCAATCGATCTCCTGGCACACAAAAGAAATCATCGACAACAGAGTAGGCTTTTCCTCCTCGAAAATCTATCTCTCGCCAGGATCTATGATGTAGAGGGTCAAAATTCACAACTTACCTGTCTCACGACATCCTCAAATATAATGGCCACATTCTCGCCAGATCTCGCAGAAGCTTCATAATACCGACAAGACCATTTGTCTGCAATCTTTCTAGCCTCTGCGTGGGTGACTTGTCTTTGAGCACCAAGGTCGCACTTATTCCCCACAATAATCAAAGGCACCTTTGCCTTTTGGCTCCTATGAAAGCGTAGCCTCTCGAGAATATCGAAGAGGTGTGTTCTTTTTTCCTGTTTTAAAATAAAACGTTAATTTCATCAAAGAGGAACAACCTTTTCTGGCGCCTGCCTCTCTTCCTCTTCGAGGCTTTTGATGTTAACAATTCTCTCGATGATCGTATTAAGAGATTCTAGGGTCGACATATTTATTAGGCTGAAGACGAGCACAAAAGACTCCCCATTTCTAATATATAAATCCCTCATATTTGAGAATTGTTCAATACCAGCAGTGTCGAGAATCTCGAGAATGAAATTGTTTCCATCTAAACTTGAATGATATAATTTATCGAAAAGTGCTCACTTTATTTCTTTAATGTAAAAGTCCTCGATCGTCGGATCATAACGTTCTTCAAAATTGTCAGAGACATATTTCACAGTGAGTGCACTCTTGCCCACGCCCCCGGAGCCGAGGACGACAATTTTAAAGACGCGCATTATTTTTTTTCAAACTATTTCTCTCTCTACCCTAACGGAGAGCCCCTTTATTCAATCAACTCGCTGTGTAATGTAGAAAAAATGTGAATGATTTAAATTGATACAATTTCATTGCTATTGATTATTGGTTAGATTAAACAAACGATAAAAATTATCTTGATAACATTGAGTAAACACATCATTTATGAATGATTTAGTAGAGTGAAAACGTATTTTATGTCATAAATATTTTACAAAATTCATTTGGTGAAAATTAAATTCTATTCAAAGAAATGCGTAAAAATCGTGTATAATTATTGTTAGAATGATCAGTATTACAACAAGGCAAGTTTCTATAGAAAAGTAAATTTTTGAGTAAAAAAAACTATTTTATATCATTTTAAAAACTCACTTCTGATATACATTCTTCCATTGTATGGCGTGTCCTCAGTTTCCACGAATTTCTCTCTGCATATTTTTATTGATCCAACTTTTCTGTGGAGCTTGGCTATATTCTTAGTCACTTCTACGGCTTGTTCAGGATAGCTTTGCGATTCTAATGAAAGGATTTGTCTATAACCTAACCACCATATTCGTACGCGTTTACACTGACTCTGAACATCTGTTATGAAAATAAATAATGACTCTTCTCGTACATGTAACGAATGTAATGTATAACTAATTTTTATTGCTTTCACAGGTTTTAATACTTCCAGTGTGAAGCAATTGTAAAAATGGATGCTCTCTAATTTTGCTAGAAAAATTTGCTTTTGAATTTCATTGAATTTTTGGAGATTCTTAGACTCAAAAAACATTTCGGCCCAAACGACTCAAATCTTTTATAAATAGCAGACATAAACAGAAAATATAAACTTCATATCATAGATTTGAGCATAGAATTTTATAGTTTATTTTACCAATTTGAAATCCAGGCCTCTATGGGACCTATTCCAAGAATACTAAGAGGGTTTTCTTGCTATAAATAATCACGTTGACTTTTCAGTCAAAATAGAGAGAAATTCCGGCTCCCCATTGGGTCTCTTGTTTACGTTTTTGTACAGAATAGACAGTTGATTGAAAAGTAGAATTATTAAAAAATCAATCAGAGGTACAAGAGTTGAGGAATAAAGAAATTCGAAAAGTGTAGCCACAATTTATGCATTAATTCCTTGCAGTAAAAATCCGATCAAAGCCCTTAAGAACTTGATAATTATCTATTCATCTTCCTTCGTAGAAAAATACTGTCTGCCCGGCTATAAAACTGGGGTCTTTAAGTGAGAAGAAAAAGTTTCAAAATTTGAAAAATACCGTTAGGAAGAAAATACCGTCATATTTTGTTTTGTACAAAAAGTCAAAGATAAGCCGTACTATCTTATGGGTAGAAACCTGTTAAATTCTGAAATGTCTCTAATTTTTTACAAGCTATAAGATGTCCATTTCTACTTAGTCCGATTTCCGTTGGAAAATAACAACCAAAAATCATTTTTAAGATACATTTTACTTTTTCTGAATATCCCTACTAATAAGGGGTGCCTACAGTAGCAGAACGAGTAGTCATACTGAGGCGAATAGTGTGTCGAATCCTTCTGCATGCAGATTTTAATTAATGACTTGAAATATGGCAAGAACTATTCGACCTATCAGGTCTCGTCACTAAGACCATGTTCACCGAACCCTTTTTAAGACAGTTTTTATAAAAAAACGTTTTTAATTTAATTTTAAAAAATGGAAAAGATTTAAAAAAAAGTTCTTAAAATTCATAAAAATAATTTGCACTCACCCCTTTTGACTACAGTGTAATTTTTAGAATTTGGTAGTTCAATTTCTTCCTGAAATTTAATGATACATTTCACTCTGTTCAACTGACCCGTTCTCCTGATGACCTCACCGTACAAGGAGTCCTTGAGTCTTTTTTCATTTGGGACCCAATAATCTTTCAAGTTATTCATCAACATACTCGCTAGTAGTTCAAGAAGCTGGACATTATTCCGTCCAAGAGTGAAAACATCAATGACCTCTTCAACTTCCTCAAACAGCGGACATTCGTCAACCTTGAGAATGCAGAAGCGTTTTGAGCTCTCCCAAAAGGCTGACTGTCCAACTATTCTTATGAAATAGTTGTCAATGAAATTAGCGAATGCCTTTGTACTTGAAAGGCTAACGACAAATATTATCCTGGAAAAGGACCACAATAGAGTCGCCTGTAGACTGACCAAATCGGTCCATACCATTGGAGACAAATTATCAATGCTCCTGAGGACCTTCAACTTAACCCCTGTCTTTGCGGCTTCTATGAGTTTGAATATTTTATTCTCAAGCAAAGAGTCTTCTTCTGGAATGGCGATATTATATTTCTTAGAGTAACTCCTATACACTGATGGGAGAATGAAAACCCCTTGGTCATAGTCTTTCATCATGCAGAGAGGGCTCAAAAGAAAGAAAACGAAAGACACACTCATTCAAAGAATTCATGTGAGAATATATATTGTACCCAATGAGAGAATTCATCTCAAATGAGAAAATCATTTCGCATCCTACAATACAAATTCATTGAAAGAATATATTTTCTATGTTTGTATGTCTGTACTTTCTAATCCGTATCTCAACATACTTTTAATGAATTTCTATTGGCTAATACCTTCATCCCATATCATCACTGTTATAGATTTATTTTTATGGGAATAGCTATGAGGAATTCTCTTTTTACAATAATAATACACAAAAATCTATGATGATGAGTATTGAGTTGTAGAGAGCTATGAAAGTTAAAAGATTCAAAATCGTTGAAAGTTTTATCAACTTTTTGAAGGATTCCATCTTTGTCTATGAGACGCCAAAGGTCGTTCTGATCCATAGCATTAAAATTGGATCACTATTTCGAGTCTTTCAAGTGGGCATTCTCGTCTACTTTATAACATGGGTTATGATCAAGGAGAAGGGGTACCAAAAATTTGATACAGCCATCAGCGGAGTGACGACCAAGGTTAAAGGGGTCGCCTGGACCTATCTTCCCAAGGAAAAGGTCCAACTGGCTGGAGGGCCGAGAGTATGGGATAGCGGAGACTACTCGATACCTCCGCAGCAAAACTCTGGCTTCTTCGTCGTAACCAAGATCTCGGCGTTAATTGAACAAAAGCTGGGCACTTGCGCTGAAACGCACGCCCTCAGAGACGCTAGATGTCGCAGGGATGAGGACTGCCAGAAGGGCGAGACCGCTGGCAAGAGGTTGAATAATGATTGGGACATACCACCGAAGAATGATGAAATCGACGTGGACTTGACTGGCCATGGAGTCTTTACGGGAAAGTGTCTCAATGACACCGGAACCTGTGAAATCTTTGCCTGGTGTCCAATTTACGACGAAGAGAGGATTGACAAAAACTTTAGCAAAGCCTCATCAGCAGAAACAATTGGTCATGAAAAGATTGACCTTGTAGAGTTGATCAAAACCATGAACATGAAAAATGAATCGGAGGGAAATGAATTTGGTCATGCGACAAACTTCACAGTCTACATAAAAAACAGCATCGAATTCCCGTACTTTGGAGTGAAACGGTGTAATATCCTCTCGTCAATGAGTGATGACTTTGTGGAGAATTGCGTCTACGATGAGAATGACAAAAAGAGCAAGTATTGCCCACGCTTCAGACTCGGCTACATCATAGAAAAGGCAGGAGCGCACGAAAAGAGGCTGTTGAAGCATGGAGGGGTGATCGCCATTACAATAGACTGGGAATGCGACCTTGATAAGAGTGATGAGGCGTGCCTGCCCAAGTACGGCTTCAAGCAGATCGATTCCCCGCCCGATGAAAGTGAGACGATGAACGCCACGGTCCCCTTGAGACCCGGTGAGGGTTGGAAAGTGGAATACTCCTATCACTACGGTGTCCGACAGGGCGATGAGGATAATCGGCGTCGAATGTTGGCCGTTGTTAATGGCATCCAGTTCTTGGTGAGGTCAACTGGAAAAGCTGGCAAGTTCAATATTATCAACTTTACCATGAATTGCGGATCTGTTATGGCTTTGTTCGGCGGGGGGACAATTGTTTGTGATTTAATATTGCTGAACTTGCTGCGGGATAAGCACAAATACCGACAGGCTGTGAAGGACTCAAAGCTCATGTCGACCAAGTCAGAGGGTAAGAAGAAGAAGTCCTTAGATGGCTCCTCTAAGCAAGACTCTGATAGGAGCCTGTTCACTGTGGATCTTAGTAATAGGGAGGTTAATTTTACGAGGGTAAAGAGTACTTCCAGACCCATTTCTTTGGTCTCAACAAAGACCTATGATCCACCTGCTATTACGCAAGCGATAATTTCTCCAAAATTATGAAAAATTCCTTCTATATCGTGTGAAATTCTTTTTTTCAATTAAATATATAATATGTTGCATCTTAGTTTAGTGTAATTGCTTCAGTCTCGATTTTACCTTGAAGGGAAATTACCTATTATTCAGTGAAGAATCTTGCGTTTAGATTTCTCTCTAGTGCGGATAGTTGAGAATATAATAAAAAAGTAAATTTACAATTGAAATGCCTACTTAAGAGTATGTATGCAAGTTTGAAAAAAAATATTCAGTGAATTTTTTTCACATGAAGATTTCTAATTAACCCGACTATATTATGGAGCACTGATTAAGATGGAAGAAATATTTCAATTAAACCTGAGAAATATTAACTTCTATCGAAAGAAGTTATGGACAATGCCCAATTGACTTTGAATTAGAGTTGACTAAATAAGGTTCAAATAAGTAATCTCCTTCCTTCGCTCACCATGAAAAACTTGGCATCATGTTTTAACTATATTGCGGTATTTGCCTGAAACCATACTGCACTAAAATAGCTTTAAAATGTAAGTTTTAAAAGTAGCTAAAATCTAGCCATTAAAACTGTAAATTGGTTCTTATAACTTGAATATGATCTTCCTCGATGGAATTTTTAGATGGAATACGATACTAAAATCTCTACAACCTAATTTTGACTGGTGTAAGCGAAAAGAGAAAAAATTCAGATACCTAGTTTTTGATGGATTTCGGTGAATCTCTATTGGCATTTCTCAGGGGCCTTACTTTCAATTCCAAGCAATGAAAAAGTCATAAAATAAATGATAACTTCCAAATAGAAAATTTATTAAACCTTAATCTTTGAAGAAGCAGAAAGGTGGCTTGCATGCTCAATGTAGAGATGCTTTTGAGTAGGTCGCACATTCCACAAATCAGGAGTCAAATACTCAAATGTAGATCTAATAGCAAAGTAGGTGGCCTTTGCAAAGTTTCCCAGAGTGGAGGTCTGTCCAGAAGCACTAGTGTAAACGTCTTCCATACCAGCCATGGACAAGAGCTTTTTGGGTACTGGAGCAGCTACGAGACCGGTTCCTCTTGGGGCGGGAATCAATCTCATGTTGACTGAACCACACTTTCCACTTGTCTTGAAGGGGACAGTGTGTGGCTTACCAATCTTGTTACCCCAGTAGCCCTTGCGTACTGGAATAATTGAGAGCTTAGCCTGGGTGATGGCACCTCTGATGGCGGTAGCAACCTCCTTGGCACACTTTACACCGAGACCTACATGGCCGAGGTTATCTCCCATGGCGACGATAGCCTTGAAGCGAGTCCTCTGACCGGCACATGTTTGCTTCTGTACTGGACAGATCTTCAGAACTTCGTCCTTGAGGTTTGGTCCGATGAGAAAGTCAACGATTTCTGCCTCTTTAATGGGAAGACTGAACATGTAGATCTCTTCGAGAGTGGTGATCTTTCTATCATGAACCAATCTGCCGAGCTGTGTGAGTGGTTGCCAGTCTTTGCTTTCACGGCCTCTACCGCGTCCATCGCCTCTTCTTCCACGGCCGCGACGTCCTCTACCTCCTCTTCTTCCACCAAAACCACCGCGAAAACCTCCTCTAGATTCCATTGTATATCACGCTATTTATTAGTAAAGTTTCAAAACAAACTTTTAATATAAAGAAGAAAATTGATAGAGTATTTCAAATTAGACTTGTTTTATCTGATCGCATTTACAAAATATATAAGTATTTATTCTACCAGGAAATTCTTGCATGAATCATGCGATTGACGCGTAAGAAGCTGCAAATGTTAATTCAAGAGATAGATTCATTTTCTAATCCAAAGATTTCTCTTGAACAATATAACACCTCCCCTGAATTGGCATGTAAAATTATTCTATTTCTAAAGTTTAGCTGACATCATTTTTAATTGTGAATCCATGTATCAATGCTTTGAGGGAAAATCTCTCATAGACTTAGGTTCAGGACCGGGTTGTCTATCCCTATCAGCATGTTTCATGGGAGTTTCCCATCTCACAGCAATAGAAATAGATCCTGAAGCAATTACTGATTTTCTCAATAACATAAAATCCTTGGACTTGGATTCGTCCACCATTGAAATTATAAATGCAGATGTACGAAATGCAAAAAAGATGTTTCGACCATCATCCTTCGATACAGCAATAATGAATCCACCTTTCGGAACAAACGTTACAAATAATGGTATTGATGTTCTATTTCTAGACGCTGGGATACATCTTGCCAAGGATGATGTTATAAGCTTGCACAAAAAAACTACACGTAAAGTAAGCAAAAATACTAAATTATTTTCAGTTTGTGCTTAAAAAGGTTGAAGAACTCTGCGGCAAAGGCCAAGTTACTGCTGAATTACTATTCGATGTTCCGAAAATGTACAAGAAACACAAGCATGAGAGTAAGGACATTTATGTTGATTTAATACACGTCTCTCTATGAAATATTTCAAAGGAAATTAATATTTGAATTTATTTACATCACTAGTTAGTCCTTCGTTGAATTGTTTGGGAATTAATTTCCGCTTTTCTACTTCTCTCTTTTGAATACTTCCCAGTTTCTCTTGTCTTTTCTCTGACTCCATGACTGGCAATTTCATGTCATTCATTTCAAAAATCAGATTTTTAATTGGCGAATCATTGAAGGGATTGTGGCTAAGAGTCTTCCGTTTGATTTTGGGCCCAAATCTACCGGTTTTCTTTTGATAAAATCCACTTCTTTGTTTGTGACCATACATTTTCTTTTCATTGAAGTTTTCGTATCTAAAAATATGATACTTAGATTCAAAATTTTAATTAATAAAATAAGTAACAAAATTACAAACTATTTTACAAACTATACTACAAAAATTAGCTCTTAGGACTTAAGATAAAGGTAAATTTAATGTTGTATCCAAAATGGTGACGTGAACTTTTGAAGAAGAAAATGATGTATCTTAATACAGTTCAAATTTAAAAGTTAGTTTTTCTTTCAATATTTAAGAATTATGATGAAACAACTATTCTCAAATACTGTTTTCTTCTACCAAGTTCATAGGAATGCATCTCACTTGAAATCTTTTAAATCCTCATTCGATACTTGTCCAACGAATGCCATACACCGTGGATGCAGGCAGAATTCGACTCTACGATTCTGCTCATACACTGTAACCTGATTTCTGGGATCATTAAAGTCGTCCGTTAAAATATCGCCAATGTTTGATCCACGATCAATAATCGTGCAAGATGTTCCAGCACTCCTTGAAAGTACCGCTCCTTCACCAGGAATCATTTCGACTAAACAAATCTTGGTTCCCTTCGGCAGGGCACCAATGGGATAAGCGCTTCCTTCCTTGGGCTTAACTGAAATGTTCGATTAGGAATCTCGAATTTACTTGGAATTTTCTCTATTAGGAAATTAGTTGTGAGTATATCGCCCTCTTTCATACTTTTCGTGGCAATTATCCACCTCTTTGTTGTTGAATTTGCAACCAAAGCTATGAAAGGATGCCTCCACCAACTCTTAGTGATTGTGACAATCTTTTCCTCATAAAAGTCCTTTTCGCTTTGATTCTTTGGATAGGTGTAATCAATCTGATAAAAGGGTCTTTTAAGTCCTCCGCTAACGTGTTTGTGGATGATTCTTCCATCGGGGCCTCGGCCGCCAGTCTTGATGTGCTTTAGTGGGTCTGTAGTGTACTCAGTAAAATTAGGATATTTCCACGCCCAGCTGACTCTATAAGGATGGGTTATGCCAGGATTTCTCAGAACTATCGCAGTGGAGTGTATTGACAATTTTGTTGATCTTAAGTTATTCCAATTAAAATTTACTTTAATATTAATTGACTGGACAGAATTCTATTCTAAGAAAAAATACGTTATTAAAGCGATTATTTTATCAGATTTAACAATATTTACCATAATGAGCATTTAATGAAATTAATTCTATTTTTGAATCTGAGACACGAAAGAATTTGTTAATCTTTAACCTGAAACAAAACTTCGATTAGGACACGCATTTAAATTTTAAGTTAAAATTAAAAACTCTCTTGCGTCTAAAATTAGAAAGAAACTCACTGTTCTATTTATCAAATCTATTCATTTACAATTTAGTCTAAATATTAGACTTTAAATTCTAAAGATGAACAAATCCAAGAGCCTTTACATGAAAATGTTGCGAGAGCTATGTCAGAATAATGACTATTCCAGAGTAAATTATACTTTTAATCAATTAGAAATCCCTTTTCGAGTCAATTGTCTACAAATATTTCAAAACCAATTTCAAAGAAAACTCCATTACAGCTGATAAGTTGTGCATGTCCCCGAATGAGTTGGAAAATGCAGGATCAACATTTGTCTTGTACTCAAAATCAAGAAAGGATTGGCTTGTAATTATAGATTAATAATTTATTCTTTAGAGACAAATTGATCTGTATAAAGGAAGAGAGTTGACCACAGAAGAAGCCGCCAATAAATGTGGGCTGACAACTTATGGCAGAAATACTTGATCAGGGTCTTAAATCCTCTTCAATGCATTTTGCTATAGAATTTAATTGAATATTATTTGTTCCTTCATAAATTGTTCCAATCTTGACATCTCTATAGTACTTTTCAACCGGATATTCACTTGAGAATCCCACGCCTCCCAGAAGCTCAATGCTTTTCGAGCAGATCTTTGAGGCAATGTTTGCGGATAGGTATTTGCAAATTGAAGCATCCTTTCTTATGCATTCGTTATTCTCCTTCTTCCTAGCGGCGTTGTAAATCATTGCTCTGAGCGCTACTACTTCACATTCAAGCTTTGCAATGTCATGTTGTACAGCTTGGAAATCCCAGATTCTCTTTCCGAATTGTTTTCGCTCAAAAGTGTAATTTGTTGCAAATTCAATACAACCAGTCGCCAAGCCTAGCATTTGTGCTGCAATGCCTATTCTGCCTTCATTTAGCATCTCAATAGCGTATTTGTAGCCCTTGCCATTTTCTCCGAGGATTCCATTCTTGATTGGGACTCTAACATTGTCAAAGTTCACTGCGCAAGTTGAAGATGCCTTTAGGCCCAGCTTTAACTCTTTCTTTCCGATTGATAAACCTTCGGAATCTTTTGGAACAATAAACATTGTTATGCCCTTGTAACCCTGTCAGAAATAGAGAAATCTATATTTTCACTTAGAAAGAAAGGGGTGTGTCCGACTAACCTTTTCTGGTTCAGCATTCGCTAGCACTAAAAATACTCCGGCCTGTTCTGAATTGCTAATCCAGAGCTTAGATCCATTTAAAATGTATGAGTCTCCATCCTTAACAGCTTTCGTCTTTAACGCAAAAGCGTCTGATCCCGAGTTCTGTTCAGATAGACAGAATGATCCGATCGTATTTGTAGCTAATTTTGGAAGCCATTCGTCTTTTTGGTCTGTATTACCAAGCCTCATAAATAAAGAGGTTATAAGTGTGTTTTGAATATCGACCAGAATGCCAACACTGGGATCAGCCTTTGAAATCTCTTCGATAATTAGAATTGAATCGAAAAAACTCATTCCAGATCCTCCGTAATCAGTTGGTATTTCAATTCCCATGTACTAGATAATTATAAAATTAACCCACTCCATTGCCGAAGAGAGAACTTAGCAAATTTTCATCCATTTTCATTTCTCTGTCCATTTTTTGCACAAGAGGTGTAATTTCAGACTCGGCAAATTTTTTGATACTCTTTTTAACAAACTGTTCATCTTCAGATAAAAATGTTGAAGGTAAACGACTCAAGCCTCGACTTGATTCTCTTAAAGGCCTCACCAAGTGTCTAAAGGAAAGCATTTTAAATTGTTGGTGCTAATATCATTCAAACAATTAGTTTGACTAACAAAAATATTTTTTATATGGAGTTTTCTTTCTTGAAAAATAAAATTGTCATTTTGGGTAGCAGCTCTCCCAGAAGGAAAGAGCTTCTAGAGCAGATAGGCATCTTTCCAGTTATAAAATCCCCTGATATACCAGAAAATTCTAAATTTATCGATAACCCATCGTCCTATGTTGTTGATATTGCTAATCAGAAACTGGAAGCAATCGTCAATCAAAATAATGAGGCTGACATAATAATTTGTGCAGATACAATGATCTACTTTGATGGGAAAATGATCGGCAAACCATTATCTCTTGCTGACGCAGAGACCACGCTGATGAGGTAAATTGTAAATTTCAACATTTTAAATAGTTTAAACAATAACACTCACGAAGTACACTCTGGTGTCAGCGTGGCCTTCTTGGAAAATGGCACTGTAATCAAGAGAGAATCCTTCTTCCAAATGACTCAAGTTTCTTTTGCTGATAACAATCCAAAAGTAATCAAAGAGTATGTCGCAACAAAAGAACCTTTGGGCAAGGCCGGCTCATACGCTATTCAAGGGTTAGGATCGATTCTAGTTAAACAAATTACTGGAGACTACTCAAACATTGTTGGACTGCCTCTATTCAAACTATTCCAGTGTCTCTCGAGAGAGTTTATTTGAATAAACAAATCAATTTCTTTATTGTCAAAAATGCTGGTCTTTCTTACTATATCATACAGAGCTAGTTAAGTAATTTCCCACAAGTTCAACTTGTAAATAAAAATCTCTATCTCGCCTACAATTATTGTAGTACAATGACAATTTAGAGGAGAAAATGATAACCAACTTTTCCTCGAAAAAGCTTCTCGAGGAGAGACTAGATCGTGCCAGGACAGATAGAATAGCAATTTCAAATTATCTTGATGCTAAGAAAAACGTGAGTCTCTCCACCAAAGAGATTCCTATTATTATGTTAGTGTTCCTATCTCTTCTCTTTTATTTATTCATCAATGAAGGATTATCGATTATTTCATCTAATCCAATGAGAACTTGAGTTTAGAATGATGAAGGAAAGACAGGCAAGTACTATAGGGAAAAATATCATCGTTCAAATTTTCATAAACACACACTAAAAGCTTGAAGAGTTACGGATATTTTGCCTTCACAATTAGATAAACTCAAAACTACAACCTGACGTTTCGACGCAAAGGGCCATCGTGAAAGAGAAGGCGACTTGCTTTCGTGAAAATTTTGAAAGAGAAATACTCGAACTACAGGAGAGAGCAAAGCAGCTTGATTACATTGAAAGTACCGTATTCGAAGGGAGGCCGGTGAGTCTAGGCCTTGCATCATTCATAGTAGTAATTTGGAATTTGGAATTTCCAGAAAAAGTCAAATGAACTAGCAAAGAGATACAAGTCGACCGCCATAAGAGTAAGTAAATCATAAACTACTCGTTATTAAGGCGCAGAGGTTAATATTTGTGAGAAGGAATTAAACTCTTTTTTTCTTCCAGAGATTTCTTAATGATATGCAGATATGGAAAAGTTATTTGATGTAAGGAATATCTTCCTTATATTCTCTTTATATTCTAAAGGATTTAAAAGAGATAAACAAACAGAAAATTTGCCTGTTTGATGAATATTCTCAATTAAAAAATGAACTGACTTCTATTCAATTACAACAGTATCGAGAGACGAATGAGAATAATAATTTATTTAAACCGATCGATAATGAACAAGTAAATTTTTTATATCATCTCCAAAAAGACATAATGTTGTTTCTCTTTTGCGAATACATGTCCTTTTAATGTATGTCGAAAGATTGTTTTTCTGTTGCCATCATAAATGTTCTCTCTCTCTCTCGATATTGCATTTGTGTGTTTAAATAGTCTTTCATTTAGATTTCAAACTTTCACCAATCGGATTATGACAATTCCTTAGTACTCAAAGTGAGCGCCATTTCCTTTAGTCGCAGACAGACTAAACTAAATTACTACAATTTTAGAATAAACTCAGGGAACTCGAGAAGAAATGTGCTCTACAGAATTTACGACACGAGGAAGTCCTGTTGGAGATTGAAGCGATTTCCAAGGGGAGAATGAATGCTGATAGCGTCAAGAGAAGTATGTTTTCCTCCTGGGAATATTCCCATTAATTCAAATCGTTTTTCGATTAAAATTTTTAATTTAAAATGATAATATTTAAACTTTATTTCAATCGGTATAATGAGAAAGTGTCACTTTTCATTCTTATTGATTTCAATGAAATAATATTTTATCGATTTTCCTGTTGCATTCATTGTCCTCGAATTTAGTCATGCAAGAATGTAGGGCCCGAAAGTAGACATTGACAATTTTTGATGCATTGATGTATAATATACATAAACAAGAGTTGTAAGGAAAACTTGTAAATCTTTCATGATTCTTGGCCCTTATAGAAGTTTGAATGAATATTCACTTTCAACAAGAAATGTCCAAGCGTTTACTGGGGTACAAAATGCTTTCCTACTTTTAAGAGCGCAAGTACTCAAGTGCTCAAAGGGTCTAACTTGGTAATACAATGACTGGTCAAAGTGACAGGTGTTTTGAACGATAAATGTATCAATCTATGGAGAAGATGGGGAGCTACAGTCTGTAGGCTCTTCGACAAGTTAAAGTCATAAGGTTTACAGAGAATCTCTGCCAAAAGATGAATCATAATCCCATTTACTGGAACTAAGTCGACCAAGCTTAAGGGTTTAAAATACATGTTTTTTAAATTCCAAGCCTTTGTTGAATATTGAAGTTTGTGATAATTAATTCACACGGATGCTTAACTCTTTTTATTTAAAGATAAATGCCGCGGATGATAATTTGATAATTCTTTTTCCTTTTACTGCACAGATTTCAATCAGCCGGAACAGGTGCAAGTGAGTTCCCAATAGATACATTGTAACAGTCATGAATTAATGTAAAACGTAAAACTTGAGTTAAATCCCATAGGAAGCGGCTTTATTGGGAGTGAAGGGTCGAAAGGGATTGACCCTAGTAACCTCGACAGATCACCTTACTCTATCGGGGTTGAGGGGTATCAGTACTTGGCTGGTCTTGAACCAATGTATAACCTGATCCGTCTCAGAAATCAGGCTATGACAACAAATACTCTGAATGAACCCTTCTCTGGTTCAAAGAGGCGAATTGTCCTCGTCAAGGCTTCATACGATCCAGAGAAAAGTTCACCAAAGATCGAACATGATAATGAACTAAAGATTTCATTCGGCGATTATGTCATTGTATACGGATCACCTGATAAGGTTTGATTTCTTTGATCTCATTTACTCTCTTTTATTCTTTCGGTCATGTCGTGATTCTGTTCTCTTAGCATTTGAGTTTCATAGCCGATTCTAACTCTCTTCGGGTTATAATGGAGGAGGAGGGTTTGAAACTATTTACCGAGTAAACTCGTTTCAATGAGGGAGGTTACGGGAATCGAACCCACGCCATACATATCAACTGTTCTATTAAATTGATTCAAGATTTCCCTTGTTATCAAGGATGCCTATAGTTTTCTACAATGCTTAACGACTACTTTTTAATATTAACGTACATTAGGGCACTGCTTTTAGATCGCGCAAAATCGTAATCTAGACATGATTTAACGAGGAACTGTGTATTAAATATATATTCTAGGTGTTGGAAATAGGCCAAAATAATTTGTGCATGAAAATCGTATTCAAAATAATTTTAACTTATGCCAAAACTTAGACTGGGATTTTCTCGACTATCTACAGATTTTGTGAGAGATAGGAGTAATATTTGGGAACTGCATGAAAAATGCTATCCTCTAGAAGAAACG
>JJOG01003581.1:0-12970 GCA_000715275.1 Gyrodactylus salaris
AGAAGCTCTATCTGTAGAAACCTACTTCCACTTTTTTGAAGATGGTTTTAACCTGCCGCTTTTTCTCGGTATTTTAAGTTCAGCTAAAAAAAGAACAATTAACTGCTTAAACTGGGGTAACTATACAGATCAACGCATTTTTGAAAATGTGATAGTGAATGGTTTCAAATCGAATTCACGAAAATACTTGGAATAAAAGTCAAACCAGTCATCTATGTTTGCTCCTAATGAATTCAACAATCACTTTTCCTCTATCTATGGTGGAGAAACCCAGTGTCACTTGTTGAAAATTTGGAAGAGTAGACAGAGGGAGAGGGTGTGAAATATTTCAGGGACTATTTACAATAATGACTGTAGTGAAGCAAATTGTCAGTTCATCATCTGGATAGGCCTCTTCCTGGCAACTTGGGGATTCCAAACAAAATTACTAATTATGTGCTAACTCGATAGTACAAAACACTAAAGTACAAATTGCATGGTAATTAAATTTATGTAATAAGAGCCAATGATAAACTTTGTACACTTTTCTGACCCTATATATAAGGCATTTATCAACTTGCCAAGTATGCCCGAAATAAAGTACTTATTGTTGTATAAGGGCTGCTCTTTTTCAATGACGAATATTGACACTACTATTCAGAATTCTGACACATTCACAGAAATACTCAATGAAGTACAAGAACATCTTAGAACTTAATAACATTATATTTTTCAGATATCGGTTTTGCTGATAAAATTTGTGGCGTCAAAACGTTTGAAGCTAATTATGTCCCCTTGTTAATCAATGCAAGTATGCTGCGGGATGTTGTATCAAAGGTAAATTTGAACATATATTGTTGTCGATTTACAATTTCCATGCTCTTATCATATTTCAAGTCGAAATAGGAATGTAGTTCTCAAAGAGTATCTCACAAGAGACTCATTTTCATTTGATTTAGTACAGAGAGAGCGAACTCAAAGTTGTAAGATTGAAAGTTTGAATATGTTCTAGGAAATTAAATCAGTTTGTGAAAAAGCAGTAAGATTTATCAGGTTAAAATATTGAAAAAGAATCAAAACTGTTTACCACAATATGATAAGTTAATATTATATGATAAAGTTGAACCTTGCGAATTTGTATGCCGAGGAGGCGTTTTATTAACTCAAACTCGAAAACTCGTAAGCAATATGGACCATTATAATTCGTTTCAAGATAAAGAGTAATGAAGATCTGGTTAGTTGTGTAATGAACATTTCTTGAATTTTGTTAAATATTATTTTGAACTCTCTCAGGATTGAAGCCTCGTGAAACGCAGTTTTACAGACAATCAAGTAATACGGGTGAAGATGAGCCAAGAGGAGAGAGGGTTAGGGTTATATAGGGCCCAGAAGATAATCCGACCAATTAAATGGGAGTATGGAATACATGTAAACCCGAGTAGACCAGTTTCTTGGGTGAACATTGTAAGCCTCTCCTTCCTCCCTACCTCTCCTCTTTTACCCTGTACAAATTTTGGTATAAATATTTTCGTCCCAACTAGTTGTCAATGAAATTTTAACAATTTTCTCAAAATTCTGACTTTAAAAGATTTCAATTTTACGATGAGAGTTTAAATACATTTTTATAGGGTGCGATTTGAAAATCTTATCGTTAACGGAATATATTAAAGTAGTACAGCACTGTACATTATTATAATTACAGTAATTAATAATGAGGAAAAGAAATGAGTAGTGAACACCTTTTAGGTTTTGTTTCGTATCAGACCCCCTTTTATATAAACAACACAACATATCTCTACTCGTTTAATGTTTGTTTTGTGACCAAAAGGGATTGCTTAAGACCCATCCTTTTCACAAAGTTTGTTTGCTTCACATCAGATTTGCTCTTTTTTGAAAAGAGTCAGATACAGAGTTAAAATTTCATTGGCACCGAAAACTAGTATACTAGGGTCGAATATATTTATACCAAAATGTGTACTAGGTAAAAGAGGAGAGGTAGGGAGGGAGGAGAGGTTTACAATGTTCACCCGAGAAACTGGTCTACTCGGGTTTACATGTATTCCATACTCCCATTTAATTGGTCGGATTATCTTCTGGACCCTATATAACCCTAACCCTCTCATCTTGGCTCATCTTCACCTATAATGACCTGTATTGTAGATTAGTAGACAATCAACCACTAAGATCAAATGAAAATGTCAGACCTGAGAGTATAGAAAAACACAAATTCGATTTACTTTTAACAATCAAATTCTAAATAATAATTTAATTTTTTAATTTTAAGGAAGATTTTCTCCTAAAGGTTGCAATTCTAAAATTCTTAAGAAAATCCACATTCTTCGTGAAAATTAAAGACTTCTTCTTCTTATCACATAAGCACAATGGTTTGAAAAATAGCATTGCAGTGCTTAATACCAAGTTTGAAACAGGATATAGTTTGCAAAAATTCAAGAGTAAATACTCTGTGAAGGAGATTGTATTTATTCTCGGAATCTTGGTGATCGTTCTGGAAGAATTGGCCAAGAGGAAAATCCTTCATCGTAATATTAAGCCTAGTAGTCTGTTAGTTGATGAATATGGTTACATAGTTGTGAGTTTATCAGAATGGGCAGTTCAGATTGTGAAATAATATATATAGCTTAGAACTTACAAATATAAAATTTCTTATAATATTTATCTTGTATTTTTTTCAATTGCCCACGTTTTCTTTCAGCTTGGAAGCTTCTCACGTGCCTGTGAAATAAAGCAGGATGAAAGAGAAGAAATAGACTTGGAATTTCTAAAATCTGTGAGTTGTAAATCTTGATTAGAAAGGACAATCTTATGGCGTGTTTTTATAATTAAATCAGCTATATTTACAAATTTACGATTCCATTTCAGATGACAGCTGCTCAAATGGAACGTGAATTCGGTGATATAGCTATTGCTGCGCCTGAATCCATCAAAAGAAAGGTAATAATCTTATTGAGATTTTTCATTTTCCTTAGAAGAGACATTTTCACTTATTTTCATTACTAGAGGTAACCCCAAATTTACTTGTGTATCAATTATGAGGCTGAGAAGAATGACACTTACAACAGCTTGAAATATATATGGAAAAAATAAAGTATATGTTGGCCAATTATTATGGGGGTTTAGAAAGGGGGAGGCAGAGGTAGAATGTCGCAAGATTAGTTTACGATGTATAATTAATGATTTTTATCATGAAACACGATTTTGGTTTTTGGAAGAATGCAATAATAATGAATAAGCTTTATTTTCACCGATTCTCATCAGACTCTTACATCGGCTGTACTGTAGAATTAAGGCTATATTTAAAATGATAATTTACCTATTTCAAATTTCGTAGCCAGAAGATGACAGAGTCGATATTTGGGCAATTGGTCTATTAGCTTATACTCTTATGAGCGGAAAGGGTTTCTTCAGTGGAATGACACGTTGGGAAGCAGTGACAATTATTTTAAGCACAAGAGAGGTAAGAAAATCAAGTATCGACAGATAGTGAATATTAAAGATATCTCAAAATTAATAAGAATTAAATAGCTTTTCAAATTCACTGGATTTAAAATTCTGTTTACTTTTAAATTTGAAAGATTCACCTCTTACCGGTTTTATAAACTTTCCCAGGTCTGATCTAGTTGGTATTTGGATCATATTATGAATATTTTTCTTGATCAAAACAAACTTTAGCTTGCAGCAAATGAAACTACTAATTTTGGAAGGTTTATCGCAAATACCACTAGAAAGATTGTCAGTCAAAGACAAAAATTGCTGACTATAAGACAAGATCCGATATTCAAAGATTTAGACTTCAACAAGCTTCAAACGAGACAAGTAAGGTTAAGTTGATCTTATCAATCTTGAAGATTCCTTCACAAATTGATAAAGACGAATTCCCGAAAGAGTGTTCTTCTAGAAGGAGTTCCAGAAGAGGGGCTCAGTAGAATACTTTGATTTATAGAATAAAATTCGTTTTAAATGTATATGTTATTTTCTTCATTTTAATTAGAATCCATAAAATATAATCAGACGTGGTGTAATTCACAGAATATCTATCTGGCTAGTTTCTTTTTCATAAACTACGTAATAAAAATATTTGGTAATAATCATTCGTGTGATTCAGTAGAAAATATTCCTTGTCAATTTAAGATTGAGAGTTAACTAAATTGGGCTACAATCTTTTATTAATTTTCCCTAAAGCCTTTTTAATCACTTATCTCAACATGATCTATAATCTACAGAATCTCTAGTCGATCAGGACAGACAAACAATAAAAAACATTTAAACAAGAGATAAGAATGTCTTCATAATAAGATTTAGTTGAAGGAAATACATATTTCGACTATTCTCATCAGTCCTACAAAATAGTTATTACAGGTGCTCCTTGATTCTTGTGAGTAGCTTCCTCGTTGTGTTGATCCATATTGTTCTTGCTCTTCTGTTTCTTGTTCTCTCAGCTCATTGTTCAGAAATTTTCATCTTCTCAATTCGTTTTTGCAGATAAGAAAATCTTAGATGCAGTAATCATAATGTTTCACCCAAACCGTATTCAAACCGCTTCTTCTGAACAATTCTCAAAAATATATATACAATGATGCACTAGAAACCGTAAAAGTTGTATTGCCTTGCCTAAAAGTTATAGGATTTTGTGTTTGAGTGCTGTGAAGAAATATTGATTGACTGAATAGAGAATTAAATTACAATAACTTAAAAATCAGAAATTTCAAAGTAACTCAAATCCAAATTAAGCGCTAATCCGTGAAATATTTGACCATTCAAACAAGGATTTTCAAAGCCTCAATTTTGAATTCGATATTGTTCATTCCAACAAATGAAACAGCTTCTTTAAATCAAATTATGTCTAGACCTTATGTGCCAAACACACAACGACGACTAATCATCACATATACACAGGCACACTGATTCCATGCAAGCACTGAAAAAGAAAGGTCCCAACCATTTCTATACAAGAATGCTAGTTCAATCAACGGTCAAAAGCACGTTGGGAGATTTAACACACCAACTAACTTATATTATAAGAAATTATATAAGGCGAAGTAACTTTTTTTTCTAGTCTAGAGAAGCTCAAAGTTAAATGCGTAAAATAAAAAATAAATGAAATTTTTATTTAAAAGTTATCTCTTGACTTTTGATCAAAGAAGATGAATGGTGAGACATTTGCAAATTTTAACATTATCAAAACCTATGACCAGAGCCAGTAGTTTTTTTCTAATTTAGCATTTGATCAACTGAAGAAACTCAAATTATGCAGATTACTTCTACTTTGAATAATTCAAATTTTTGAGAAACAATTGCTGATTATCAGTGGGAGACTTTTATACTGGAAGGGGACAATCAGATTCTAGAAGAGAGCAATCCCTTTTCTAAGATGTGAAAGTTGATAAAAGGCTTGAAGTCTTATTTTTCTCTCACCATGATTGATAATTAAATATATTATCTCGGTAAACTTAGATGAGAAAGTATTTTTCATCGAAACAAATGACAGATTTGAAACATTATAAAAATAGAATTATATCTAGAACCTAAGGTCCTATATTATTTTTAAGACGATAAATGTACTCACATTTTATGACTCATACTCAAAATTGCATTTCCGGTTCGCTGATTATCCCTGAGTACAAAATATAACTTGTAGTTGAACTCATTTTTCAACTATTTGAGTAGTGCTCATACCATTGGTAATCTAAGACTTGAGAATCTAGATCATATTTTAGATACATTCAATTAACCGATCCTAATCAAAAATTTTCAAATAATTGGTTATCATTTAGAACAAGAGTCTGTGGTTGAAATTAGTCACGGTGCTACAGGTGAGCTGATTTCAGGGCAAAATGCTTTTCTATTCAGTTATCATTATTTATTTTCAGATCGCAATAAAAATAAGAAGACTTAAAAAAAAAGATTCATTTAAAGCGCATATTCTAAACTGTTTAATATTTTTGGTTGCCTTGACCATCATCGAAGAAAATTAAAAATTAAAATTTTAGCTCTTCCAGAAGATCCTACTTCTGGTTGTAAATCGAACAGACCCGATCTTGAGACTGATATCTACAGTGAGTCATGATTAGGGAAACCCAAAATATTACCTCAAAATTCTCAAAATATTACATTTTCAAGTAAAATATATTAACTTCATATTACATTTCATGATACAAGAAAAATACATTGAGATAAATATTTTTATTCAAAATTTATAAAACCATTTATGTACAAGATACAATATTTCCTAGTATACTCTTTTGTAAAATGCTTTCGGCTATTCAGAAAGTATGACATCTTTGAAAAGGTCCTTCGAGGCTGATGTGGGTTGACAATTTCTCAATTGTGTATAATCATGCGGACTCAAATCCTTGATTTTCATTTTAATTATAGAAGAGATGTCATTTGAATCTAGTCGTTTCTGGATGTGGTTCTTTACATCTGCTTCATCGTTAACGAATTCCAAGTTTTTCATTCTTGAATATAAGTCAATTATAGTGCAACTCGATTTCTCAGCCTCTGATATCAGGTGAACCAACTGCACATCATTTTCTTGAATCTTTGATCGGTTCTCATAAAGATTTTCCTTTTGAAGAGCTTCCTTAGCATTTTCTATTATCTTGCCAGAGTCTCCGCAATCGCATATGATTTTTCTGACTTCTTGTCTTTGAACAAGCCTATTAGGACAATCCTCCTGTTAGCGGAGAAGTTCATACGAACTACTACATTTATTTCTCCACGTCAATCTTATCTAATATTTAACCGAATAAAGGTTTTTCGAATGAAGGCGGTAAGCTATTTCTTTATGAAAATAAACTTTTATTTTAATTATTTCTGTTATTTGATTGAAATAATTTCATTCATCAAATAGAGTTATAACAGTAATAATTGGGAGCGACAAGAAGTTCCAAGGGTGGGGGGATTGACCTCTCACTGTTGCCTTTTTTAGGGCTTGAGAAATGATTCTTTTATGAAAAATGTCCTCTTGTTTTAAATTTCCGCCTCAGAAAAATTAGTTTTTTCCAGAAGAACCTCCATTTGAAGTAGGACCCTCAATGGGATTAGAGGCTTATTCTATTAATTCTGAAGCCAGACATTTACGATCAGAATATGTGTATGTGGCGCCTTAGTTTTGATATATCATTAATATTACTTGAAACAGCGCTGATAGTAGCAGCTGAATCATTGCCAGGAAGTGGTGAATAAAATGCCAATTGAGTATCAATCAAGATTTTTTTATTAGGTTTTATTTTTGTTGACCTATTGATGAGTTATTATGATCCTTAGCAGCTGACAATGAAAAGGAAGTGTCAATGGCAATAATCACCTCTGAAGAATTAATGGACAAAGATACAGGTGAGTCATACCAATACAGATGCAACATTAAAAAAAATATGACAGCAATTAGTGCAGTTGTAGAAAACCCGGTTAGAGTTGATCTCCGGACGCGTTTCGCCTCTTACCTCCTGCACTATTGAAATATCATGGGAAGAGGTTTTATTCAAAAAGATTGATCAATTTTTGTTTTTCCTCTTCATTAGGAACTTCAATCTTTTAAATCAAAACTTAATTTTAAATTTCTGTAAAGAATTTATTCTCAAGATTCATTAGCATATTTGTAGCATATATTCCAAACTGTTTAATATTTCAAATCATCACTTTCTAGTTATAGTTGGCGGAGATATCATTTTCGGGGAGCCCAGAAATGAGGATTTGAGTGAGATTAATTTTGATAATATTCATCCAATAATGATTCGGCAGTTGTCCTGTGTCATCTGTTATAAATCCACTTCTCTTCATATTTTAAAACTTTAAAGCAAGCTTATTCCTCGTTGGTTGAGCCCCTTCAACTAAGAGAATACATTAGTTGAGATTATTTAGACATCTGAGGATATTCTTCTGATTGAATTTCAAATAGAGTTTGCAAGCTTTCTTGTGAATAAAAATATTAACCACTCAATTGCCCTTTCTGGGACCAGTTTATAGTTTTATGCTGAAGAAAATTAAAAATTAAAATTTTAGCTCTTCCAGAAGATCCTACTTCTGGTTGTAAATCGAACGGACCCGATCTTGAGACTGAGATCTACAGTGAGTCATGATAAATTACTTTTCGAACATTATAATTTGAATGGCAAATATTGGATCTGATGTATGATCAAAAAATGAATGACTATGAATCTACACTTCTAATATTCAATAACGATGCTAAATCGATTATCCCCTATATTAAATCCCCCGTTCGCACTATACTACATGGTTACCGAGTTCGAATCCCATTTATTGGTTCGGTGAACATAGTCCTGATAGTTCGAAACATGTCTAGAAATAGTTCTTGCCATATTTCAAGTCATTAATTAAAAATCTAAATGCTCAAGGATCGACACACTTATTAGCCTCAGTCTGATTACTTTTCATGCTACTATAGGCACTCCTCATTAGTAGTATCACAGGGATGTGATGAATCACTTTTTCGTCCAATGTTCATAGAAAATGAGTTTATGATTATCTCTGAACACAAAAACAACCTTGTAGTTGATCAAAATTTGAATAAAACGGACGAAGAACTCAAATGTAAAATAATTATATTATTAATATTACTTGAAACAGCAGCTGAATCGTTGTCAGGAAGTGGTTAGTTTAGAATGGAAATTCAAATAATTTGAAAAAGTGGTATAAATCATTTTTCTCCAAGTCCCCATTCTCGATTCGGTTGGCCTCCTCCTCTGGAGATGAGCTCCCTACCTCTCATGTAAATCCGATGAGAGTTAGATTGATTTAATATATAAAAGGCATGTTTTTCAAGAGTAGCAAAATAAATAAGTGACCTATTGATGAGTATATATTGATCATTAGCCGTTGACCATGAAAATAAAGAGCTGGTGGCAATAATGTCTGAAGAATCAATGGAAAAAGTTGCAGGTGAGACATATTCAAAAAGAAAATCAATTCTGATGCAAAAAAATTCAATAAGATTTGACTGTCTGGTTGTAGATAGGTAATAGTTCTTCACAGACAAAATGTTCGGTAACTTTGTAATAATCATTTTGAGGTTATTTCGTGCCAATTCTAAAACAGCTTTTAATAACATTGAGTTATTGTTTTTTAAACTCAATATTCATCATGGAAGAGCAGCCCCACTAACACAACGATGAAGACTTATTTTTGGGCATAGTCAACGAGATGTTTAAAAAATGTAGATAACCCTAAATATCACATACTATAAAAAGGATATGCAAAAATTATTATTATCATAAACTCCAAGTTTTATCCTAATCAGTCTCAGAGCTCTCAAATAAATATCTGCTTCTAGAGGATGAAAAAAGTCAAGAAACAAAAAATCCTAATGTTCAGCCAGATCAAAGATATTTAGAAGGCAAGTCATATAAACTATAGTATCTACCTACTCTTAACGATAGTTCACAACAGTAGCTCGTATCTCGAATTTAAAAATTCTTTTTCTTATTTAGAGAAAGCAGAAAAATTGAGAATGTTGCAGGAAAAACTAGCAAGTAAAAATATTATGAAAAATAATCTCCCCAGGTCTTAATAATGAGTTGATGGAACGAGATTGTGAACTGAGTGAAGTCGGTGAGTTGTTCAACTAATGTAAGCCCTGAAGTGGCATTTCTTGATTTTTATTTGGAGAATTTTATCTATCAATCGATTCTTGACTACCAATCATGATACCTTGAATGTTGACCTATCTTTAAATATTTCAATTTCAAATCTAGATCAAAACTGTTTCACTAATCGAATTCATTATCTGCAGTTATGAAAGAGGTTGACTTGATCAAAAAGTTTCAGAAAGGTAAATTAGTATTCTTATCATATTCGGAATTGAGACCTCAGTTTTCTCCCAAACCAAGTGTAATGTGATTGCCCAGAGGAAAACGAATTAGCTCTCTTTTATGTACTCTCACAATTCCTGATAAAAAGCTGCATTTCCCCAGACTGTGACCTATTCCATTCTCAGAAATAAACCTTAGAATAAGACATTCTATTCTATTTAAGTGAGAAAGAAGAGCATGACAGTCAAGTGTGAGCTGATACTTCTTTGAATTACGCTATATAATTTTACGCTCCTTTCAAAAGTGATATGTATAAGCTCTTCTGTGTAGCCTCACTAATGCATTTCCTTCCCACCCTGTTTGTAATGTACACTTTTATACATTCCTTCATTGACAATCTATGATTAGTACATATTGTTAGGATTTTTAGTCAAAAGGACATTCTGTCCTTAATCTGACAATCTTGCAGGACGGATCGTAGAGCATATCTACGCTTTTGCATGCGCGCCGAACTGTTGATTTTCTTGGAATAACTTCGTTTTAATTCCTTGTAAAGAAGAATCTGCAAAACTTGTTAAATCTCATAAAATTAACTTTGAGTTTGGAAAGATAGTCTTCTGAAAGCAATGGCTACGATCATTTCACTGTCCACAAATAGAATTGCGTAGAATGATGTGAGAAAAGCAATTATGCTTCCCACTGGTAATCTTTCGATTTGAATAACTAATTGATCGACAATAGGACAGCGATACATTGCAGATTGTTGATCGAAGAAAAAAAAATTTGAGATACTGAATTGAAAATTTTGAAGAAAAAATACTGTCTCGCACCACAGTCCTTTGGCATATGGTTTTTCGAAGAGTTTTACTTTCATCTTTTAATTACAATTTTCCGACTTACATTATGTAATTCGATTCAATGAACCTTGGTTAGAGATCTTACTACCTTTTTAATAGGATCTCGGCTTAAAATAGTTGCCGCAGATTTTATTACATTTGACCTTTTGACTAAAAATCCTAAAAATACGTACTAATCATAGATTGTCAATGAAGGAGTGTATAAAATTGTACATTACAAAAAGGGTGGGAATTAAAATCAAAAATCATATATATGCAGAAACAGATTCATTCTTACCGAATGTTCAACATCCTTTACCTGTATTTAGTTGTGTATAATTATATTTTGAGATTGAACATTTTTTATTCTTAGTAAGAACTCTCTTCCGGAATAGTGGACGGCATCAATCTGTACCCAAAAAAGAAGAAGGTATATTCATACGATTATCTATATTATATCCTATTTGATTGAAAATACTCTCAAGAGATCCTTATCACGAGATCCCAAGCAAACAGCAATTACTCCTCAAAACAGTCCTATGCGTCTTTTCTTATTATGATAACAGAGACCTTGGATTTTAATTGAACTTTCTACTCGAAAGTATGACGTTCAAGAAGTAGAGTTGATGAAAAAAGCAATTGTAATTTATTAGAATCTTGGCGGTACTTTTTATACAAGATGATCGAAAGCCAACAAGCCCTACATGTGCATCAAATGTATCAGATTCGTTAATTCTTAAGCTCAATCATACTTTAGAAGTTTATTGACTAATTTTATGTACCGACTTCATGAGGACCGAAAAGGGCTTTGAACATATATATTTTACGTAGCTTAACGTAAGCATAGTCTTCTGAAAGCGAATTTTGATTGAAGCAAATTTGTACTTTATATATTTTTAAATTTACTTATCTTGCCTCAGAAACTCTAGTGTTCATATAGTGACATATGCATCTATATGTAATATTTGACAATCTAGCCAATGATTATATTTTTAAAGGTGATTCTTCTTCGCAAGGAAGTCAGGATTCTTCTACTGGGTCATTTTCTAGTCCTTGTGAGTTAATTTTCAAACTTGATATCTCTCCATAACTTTCGTGACCATGTTGGAAATAACACCTTTCGACCACTGAAACGTTGTCTTCTTTTTCATGTCCAGTTAAATTTTCAAATTTATTTGATTTTTCTTGCGAGTAGTTTCGTTGTCGATCTACTTACTTTGAAGAGCTTTGGTTTCCCTATGTTCCATGCTTAGCTATATAAATATAATGTTTATTTTATAATCAAAACAATGCTTATATTATTTAAGGTGATGATATTTCGCATGAGAGTCTGAATTCTTCTACTGAGTCATTTTCTAGACCTGGTGAGTTAATTTTAAAACATGACATACCTCTATAAACTTTAAATTAGTTGATAAAATAGGGAATATAAGACTTATTGTATACAGATATCAATTATTGAGGAATGCTCATTCTGAAGAATTTAACATTTTATTTGTTCGTTAGAAGCCTTTTGTTGAATCATATTCGTTAAACTCTTATAGAAAATATTTCAACAAAAATTTATTGAAACCTTCTATTAAAGTAGACCTGTCCAATCGAATATTTGAAATTTCGATATTATCAATCTCGTATGGAAAACCAATTCAACGATACAATTTCACGCACGAATATCGTTACACTTTCAAAGTTTACAATTTGAGAAAGTCGTTTACATGAAGAATAAACTATTTTCTAGCATTTCTTTCTAGTAACTGTTTACTGTTGCTTAAACCTGGTAAACCCGACCTCTTCAAAAGGTACAAACTTATTTTTGGTTTCTTTGTTCATGATTAGGTATGACACTGGTGTCCCATTGGGCGTTCCCTATTTACAAAAATATTTCAAAAATTTATTTTGGAATGAAAAACAAAGAAACATTTGTGGTTTTCTGTGTGGCACAATCCTACATTACATCATTGACACTTCCAAACAGTCTACTAGTTCATACAAAGAAATCATCTTCCTTTGTCAGCCTTTATTGCATTGAGATAATAACCAGCTTGAATTACATCATCGCACGGCCGGATTTCTCTTATTTTTGCAAGAGGCTTTTGCTAAGATCCTAGAGAAAGTCTCTTCTTATCATCCTCATCTTTGAAGTAAACTTCTTCTCATAGAATTTTCAAGCGTTGGTGCAAACATTTTTAAAAAAGAGTAATGTTTTTTATCTCACTATACAATTTTTATAGAAGATGATTCGAAGTCAACAAGCCCTCTATGTGCAGGAATTGTAAAAGGTTCGTTTATTCTTAAAGTGAATTATTTCAATTTTCTAGAAGAAGATAAGGTCGAATGTCTTCAAAAAGATCCAACTATTACCGAGGA
>JJOG01003582.1:0-12787 GCA_000715275.1 Gyrodactylus salaris
GGTTACATATATGACATGTACTGGACTGATGAGTATGTCCGAAATATATGCGTTGTTTCCAGATATTATCGGCTTCGTTATCTTTCTACCCAATGTTAAAAGAGCTTGCTAAGCTTAAAGCAGATTTATCCGTTTACCTATCCACCAATGATAACTTTAATTTTTAGATGACACTTCTAAAATAGCAAATTACTCAATTTGAGAATAATTTAATATGCTATTTCTTAACATGAATAATAACAAAATTCAAACTGATGGTTACAGTTGGGTGAAGAAATAAGATCACGAGAAATCGCTTTAGATTGCTCAATTAAATGATGAAGAACTAATTCTGAGGCTATTTCTATCTTTCGTGCGCTTTAAATCTATCCACTATGGTCGAAACTCTGATGTGTTAAAAATCCTCTCACCAAGGCTACTGAATGGAAATATCGATATATTCTGTTCAAGCAAATTATTCCGCTCCTAAAGATGATCAGATTGTTTCAAGAATATTCTCCGTTTAGATTTCGAAATTCTGGCAAATTCTTAGCTAGATATCGCATCTTCCTAACAAAAAGTTTTTAATTGAGAACGTTTCTTCTAAAGGATAGATAAGCATTTATTTAATAAACATTGTTAATTTCTTTTTTTTATGTTTAAATTATTCAAATTTTAAGGACAGAAAATTTTCTTTAGAAAGATTAGCAGGATTTCTATTGAAAACTCTTGCAGTTGTATCCTCAAGTGTACATTTATTATTCTGTTCTTTAGATCAAAATTATGACTAAGGAGATAAACTTAATTCTGAAACTAATCACGAGGGTACCACCCATGATTCTAGTCTGATATTCGCATTCAGAAAATTGTACAAAATAATATATTCCAATTTTGTTATTGTACTCTAACCGGATATAAATAATTTTTATTTCCAAATATAGCTCCGTTTAATGAATCTACTTGGGATAAGATATCTTTAAAATGTAATCCCTTAAAGAAAGGCAACAAAAGGCTTGTTATGTTTTAGACCTTGAGTTTTGGAAAATCATTGTTAGGTTTTATAAATTCCAAGAAACTTGGTAAAGAAGGCATTTGGTAAAATAAGATATTTTGTATGAATATTTTAGTTTTTAAATACCTCATAGAAGGTACCATGTAAAAAATGGTGCTCATATGTATATGTTCAAGTACAAATGACTCACCTGAAAATTATTCTCCTGACCTTGAACATTAATGTCAAAGGGATCAAAGTAACTCAGGGAATCACGATAAACAACCGGCTTTAGAACAAATCCACAAGCCCCATTTCTGCCAAAGAAGCCAGTGACTAGATCCATTATTAGACCGGGAACCTGATAGTTGATCGGGGCAATTTGGGAGCCGCGCAGCCAAGATTCAAAGACCATTTGATTTGACGAATTCGATCGTACCTTTGAAGGAGAACATCGGAGAAGACATTGCCGCGTGAACTGAATTATTTTCGATGCTGACTTTGTATAGGTTTCCTTGAGGAATTCATCTTCAGTAACTGTCTCCATCTGTTTTTAAAAATAGGAATATCCAGTTATTTAGTTTAGTAAACTCCTTAACAAGCTTCTCATAAAAATGACTCAAGACACAAGGACTTGCAAATGTTTAAAAATGTTATAGACTGAAGAATATTTATTATATAAAAGATATTCAACTTGAAATTATATTTTAGATAAAATTTTGTTTTCAGAGATTAAAAAAAATTAAATTTTTTTTAAATTAAAAAAAAGTGCTTATTAGGTTGGTATCATGTTTAAGAAAAAATAACACGATTTGGCGTCACAATTTTAGAATATTTTCTAATTTTTGTCCTATTAGCTGAAGGGGAAAATATTTCCAGCTCATAATAGGTTTTGATATAAATTCAAAATTTCACTTGAATAAACAAGAAAAATATATATTCATAATTGAATCAAGGGCTAATCAGAAATGAAAGGTTTGACTAGTTTTTTCTTGCAGAAATAAAAGTTTACTTTGCAACTTCAAAAGTACCTCTAATATTTTTTGCAGATTTGATGGGATACACGAATACATCATTGCAAAATTAAATTAATTCAAAATTATACTTTTTCAGAAATGAAAAGACTGACACAAATGAGAACGTTGTTGAAGATTTTTTCATAATTGGATATTGATATCTCCATCTCAACTATTTTCAAGCCATGAATTTAGTAATGTAATACTTTTTTCAAACCCAATTTATTCACTTTGGTCTTTAGAGATGGAATGAGTAAGCCTTTCAAAAAATATTGATCAATTTTCTTCCCTCGGATATTCTGAAGCAAACAAGTCCTGTGGCTTTGATCATTACGGTTGGAAACAACTCAAATGCATAGCGTTTATTCTATTAGAAGGATTGCCGGACCATTTAATATTTTCCCAATAAACAGCAGGGAATATGAACCGAACGATAAACACTATTAAACAGTATATATAAGCTTATTTTGATTAGAGTTAAATCACAAAATCAAAATGCTTGAGAAAAGTTCCTCTTCAATTAATTAATTCATTTGACTTAACTTAATTTTAATTCAAAAGAATATTCTGTATTGTCAAAATATAAAATTTGTAAAAATGTTGATCTGATTCCTTAGAATGGTATTTTAAAACAATTTTAAACTAAATATGTAAACTATTGAGCTATTAATAGTGGAAATTTGATTGATTTAACTCGTAGCTAAATAAAACTTTTACACCAATTTAAAAATCAACAAACTTTAAGGTGCTGGAAATATTTTCATAATGAATTCTCAGACTAACAAGTATGAAAATATTAAGTTAACTGTGATTCTCTATGATTTTCAACCAATATCGAAGTGGAATTTCTTTATGATACCAGCTTAGAGCTTATCCAAAAGATAATTGAGGTTATTTGAAGAAATCTTCTTATAAACGCTCTTCTTCCTTAAAATTGAACCAGATCTTGATAGAAAGGTATTTTGGACGTAAACCAAGTATTTGACAGAAAAATAGAATGATCAAAAATGTGATGAGCAGTAAAAGCGTTTCGGTCATTAACTTGAGCATGACGAGAATTATTTATTGAGGAGACTTTTATTATCTCGAGTGTAGGTACCTCAAAGTAATAAAATTCTTTTTAAGCCAAGTTATACAATGATAAAAAGAGTTTGATCCTAGACTGTTTACGATCAAGAATATCCAGAATTGCGAATTTAGCCTCGATATCAAACTATCTGGATAAGTTGTAAAAAGGAAAAATTTATCATGACTCTTACGAATCAATGCATATTTATAAGATAACGTGGAGAAATCTTAAGGAATCTGTAAATAATGATTTTCGGCCTATCAGGATTTTGATAAAATCATGTTTTTGTGAGAATAGTCTAAGCTTTCAATGAAAAAAATCCTCTTCAAAGGAATAAAAAGGAGTAACATTTCCACGCTTCATAGTTATTTTCCGATGGGCAGTGGTGATATACGAGTAAAACTTGATGTACAATTACATAACGAAGAATGTACGCTAGATATCATCATATTTCGCAAAGTCACATATTTTGAAGGTCTCACAATTAGGGAATTTCTACAATTTCAAGAAATTTATGTCGATCAAAAAGTTTCATTTCAAATTATGTCAACAAATTGAGTAGAGCGTTTTCCATTGCAGGAACTTCTTTGCTGGCAAAATGCTCGAATAAGATGAATGCTGGAGCATATTCAAGTATTCTAAAGAAATATTTTTAAACATTTATTTCAGCCAACGAAATAGAATACCTCATCTTTCAACAAGACAATGCCAGATGTCATACTGCCAAGTCGACCATGACATTTCTTGAAGAAATGAACATCGAAACTCTTGACTGGCCTCCTTGTAGTCCTGCTTTTAAACCAATTGAGAACTTTAAGTATGTTTTTTACAAAGACGAAACAGCTCATTTAGTTCAAGGTATAAATACAAGAATCTTGAAAGTTATTTTTTTCAAAGCTTAGACTATTCTCACAAAAACATGATTTTATGAAAAAAATTATAAGAAATTATGTGAAATAAGTAATTATTACGCCTACCCATTTTTAAAGACACTTTCAATTCTTAAATACATTTCAATGAAGAAAAGAAATACATTTCAAGACATTTTCCAGTTTTTTTTTTGTTTATACATATCAACGTGGGAGATGAAACTGAGGCTGACTTATCAAAGCCTAACGATTGAAATTTTGAAACATCTAGGGAGCTTTTTGCATGTTTTTTCGAACTTCTGTCCTGACAACATTTTTAAATTCTAGTTGCGACCAGTTCCCAATTTACCAGCTCCTGTATTTTACAATAAAAAATCTTTATTCAAGATGTTTGTTTTCCAAATGTGATTTTTAACTCAAAACTTTAATTATCAAGCCAAGTTCAAAGTGATTTTGATTGGTCTTTTTAATGCGAACCCATTTCAAAAATATCAAAAATTTCAATACATTTTAAATACAATTCAGAAAAGTTAGTCAAAAGATATACATTTCAAGGTCCGAACCCTGATGGCCCATGACAAAAATCATTCGTTTTCATGGGATCTGTGATGAAGATATACCTACCAGAAAAAAAATACTTTTCAATACATTGGGTAGCCCTAGGAATTATTTTTTTAACGGAATTCTTCCGCTTTTGAGTTCCCCCACTCTATAGAAAGGCCGACAATTTGACTCTTCCTACTAATCAATTATGCAATGAGGCCAATCATCTAAAAATTTCTAGGTAAGAAAGTGAGACATTTCATACCTCCCTTCTCGAGAAAGACTTGTAAAATGAATGGATGAATCAACTTTATGAATATTTTGCATTGAAATTCTCAAACGTCGCAATTCCACTGCAGACAATTTATTGAAAATAATATTGCAGTGCAACTATTCGATGAGGGGACTCACCCTATACGGATATAATGGTGTTTCTGTGCGAGAATTGAGATTAATAATAACATTACTGCCACTATTTATATTTGACGATCGTCCACCAACAACTATAAGATCATTCGAAATGACGTCCGAAGATGGCTGACTGCTCCGCCAATTGTCCCTAAGTCCTGCAACATGGAAAAATAGATTAGTAAAGGAATTAATTCAGTTAAAGAAGGAATAAGGAGATCAGATCATTTTTACTGAGTTAAGTTCAGTTTTAATTTTCCCTCTTTATGTATCAAAATAATATTTGTAGGGAAATGATCAAATTGTCAAAAGTCTCAGAGTGAATCGATCAAAGAAATAAGAACTGACTTATTACTGAAATCGATAATATCACTTCTGTAGTGGAAAAGTTATTAGATAATACAGTCTGATTTGAAATGAAATTTCAAACTTCATGTACTCTGAAGTGAGAGGAATTCTTTCCAAGACAAAGACATGAGGAAATGATTTTTTTTCAAATTAAATCAACACTATGTTTGAAACGTAACAAAGAATTTTTTGCGTTGACATTTAGAACAACAATGGCTAATCAAAAATGTTCAAGGATGAAACCGATTTTCTTCGTCCAACTACACCTGGATGTAGTTATCGAATTGAGAGGGAAGATTTCGATCAGCGGTCTTTTGGGAATATGATATTTTGAAGAGTTGTAATCTGATAGGTGGAGGTTTAACACATTTATGAAATAGCTATATATTCAAATCTATATGACTGCCGAAAAGAATTCCTACACCTTTTTGACGTAAAAAATTGAGTGATTATTGAAATTTCTATTTCTTCCAAATTAGACTTAATATTCGACCATTTTAGCAACAAACACTTGAGTAAAATTATCCTTAGTTACCAATAATACAATACTTTATTTTTACTAAATAAAATGAGTATTCTATGCAGAGCGCATTACTATTACATACAGATATAATTTATCGACATAATTACGGATGGTTTAGATTGATCATCTCAAAAACATTTTCATGTTGAAATATTATCATAAACATGAAGTTCATGCTTCAAAGACAGATACAAGTCATTCGATGAATAGTTCCTCTAACTTGAGATGAATTGTGATGCTCGAGTGGGAAAGAGATGAACGGATGAGGAAAATAAAAGCACCAATATTTTTGAGAATGGGGAAGAAATTAAATATTTTTATTGCAAAAGAATAAAAAACGTTTGACAGACTTGTATTCTATGGATTACTTTATTGGAATGATTTCACGCATGTCTGTGACTGTATACTTCTCTCAGATTGAGAAATAATTATTCGAGAAATTCAAAGTCATTATAATCCCAACACACTGGTTATTGGTTCGTTCTCAGAAACATATTTCAATATTTTATATTGATATAGCAATCTTGAAGGGAATTTCATCAATTTATGGGGTTTACAGTTTTAATTAAGCCATGTTTGATGACATGTAACTTTTATACAAAAGGTTTAAATCGATGTACCTTTTAAACCCCGGTGTTGCTCCTAAGCAACATTGACTTTTCTTATCGTTATTCATATATCCAAGGTCGTAAAATATCATTAATCACATCATTTTGAAGAAGAGTTTGTCATTTATTTGAAAAAAGATATTGGCCGTCGAATTTTTTTTTAATATTATATATTTTGTAATTTCGAGTTTTAATATTTTTCTCATCTCACGCTGTAAAAGACTTTAAATTTGCACAAGTATGTAACTGTGTTTGAATAACAAGAAAAAAGACATGATTATTCAAATTTATTGACTGTAATTTATTGAAAGTGGCAAAAGACCTCATTTATCTTCAAAGAAACCGTGAATCTCCGAAACTAAATATTTTAGGAAAAATTCTCATAATCGAAAAGTTCTTAAAATTAAATTGTTAGCCTAACTTTGAAAAATAGGAATTATAAGGTCTTAAATTGTAAAGGGTTAAACTTTGTTTTAAATACTTGGATAGAATAATTGAGCATATTATGAACATTTTTCAAGCATGTATCTCAAAATAAATCACTTTTCCTGCACATATATTAGAAAACATTTAAAATTTGCAAAATAATTAATACATTTCACAGTTTCTCAGAAATTCATAATTTTTGTAGAGCACAACTTTTTTTCTATTTAAAATTCTATGGGAGAATTCCTTTAGGAGAAATAATATTTCTAAAAAATATGCATAGGAGAAAAGTAATCATAACATTTTGTATAGAAAGCTAACATAAAATGATATTACCCTATTAAACATATTGTTTATTCATTTTTAAACATGACGTTTATAAAACTGATGATTTTGAAATTGAATCAATTCTGAAATTAATACACTTTGTTACATTTCTATAGCTTTGTGTGTGTGCACGTTTTGCAACTTGAAAAGGGGGATCTATTGGTCAAGTATGCAGTTTTCCCATTGCCCCTTCTTCGTTAAGGCAGAGAATGTCTTCAAATTAGTGTGAAAAAATATGTGTTCTCTTCATTTTATTGAATTTTTAAATTTATTAGCACTACTTTCAAGCGGCCTTACTTAGATTTTACGATAGTATAGTTTCATAAACTGACAAAAGTGCGCACTTTGATTTTTGATTCATGTAGCTAACAGTGAATCTAATGCAAAATTACCCTTATTCCGAAAGTTATTGAACAGCGAGGATACTGAAGACTTTCGACTTTCCTCGGACCTTTGGACGTCGTAGGGATTGGAATCGAGGAAGAAGAGATCTGACAACTCTTTGATCAATTTTTGAGGCTTTGAGTATTTTTCACTCTGAAAATGTACATTTTTTATATTAGAAAATAAACCTGAACTATTCTCAGAACCTATATCTAGGCCATTTGAAAAAATAGAGATATTGATATAAATACTGGTAAATACATACGAATTAGTCTATCGTAAGTTGACAAAATATAATAATTTCCACCCTATAAACAAGAATTACCTCTAGGCAACCGGTAATTTCTTCAGAGACGATCCCAACAGTTCCCTTGTGATTTGGTGGCAACCTCCGGCCCTTGAGAAGAATCTTCCCAACCAGGTCCGTTGGACTGGGCCAGTTTGTCTGCCCAGTAGACTTGTCAATTAGGTTTTGCCTCTTCTGTACATCGACCTGTCTCACTTGTGATATAATGACAGATCGATCAAAGTCCACGCCTTGGTCCTTCTCCTCATAGCGAAAGGTCAGCGTGGATTGTTGGGTTAGGACTCGGTCTTTGAATATGGACATGAGCAGTTGAGCGAGAACAGCTTGTTGTTCTACACTCAAGTGGTTCTCTATCGATATGATGAGAGGGAATCTGAATAGAAGGCGAATGTTCACATGTGACTATCGAGTGATTTATCTCGTTTAAATTGGTGAAAGCAATGGCTTAGGGAATCCTTTTTCTGATTGATTAACAGAAATTCCTAATTACAAATTTTATCGCGAGAATCGTGCTGACTTGGATATGTTGTTGTCAGAGTGGAAACCCGTCAGCGTATACACTGCCCATAAGAATCGACAGTTTATTGATAAAGTATTTTTTGTACACATACAAAAGAAATAAGACTTCTTAAATATGGATGGCAAATCTATTATTATTATAAAGACTAAAACTGAAGAAGATTTGAAGTATGTCCGAGATGATGAAAATTTTGATAAAAAAATTGAATCAGTAAGTTTCCAGTTTTAAAATTACTCACTCGGATCGGATGAAAGCTAATTTATCAATTAAATCTAAAACTTCTATAAGGAATGATTGTTTTTCTGAGTTTTTCCTCTTCCAAGGTAGGCCATCTAGTGAAGACGGAATGTTGAGATTTTGACCAATCATTGGAACTCCATCAGAACCGTCATAAACTTCAACTGGAAAAGAAAATTAATGTTAGCTGCACTCAGGGCCATCGTTTTTAATCATAGGGCTTTAATCACGTGTATGAGAGGACAAGAGATTAATATGTATATATATATTATTAAATATATAAATATATATTAACCGGTAAAATATTATTGATGATAGGGATTATCCAATTTCTCACAATAAAATAGTAGGCATATTTTAATTTATCACAAGAAGGTAATAAAAAATACTTGTGCGTTTCCAACTTTAATCAAACACAAGGAAAGTCCTTTAGAATTTAATTTTAAACCGTTTTTACTCCTCTTGAAGGACGACATTTGTTAGACTAGAACCAGGTCTAATTAATGGCAGGCTTTAATGAATAGTTATCATTAGGGCTATCCAAATAGTTCCTTGATGAAAATGATTTTAGTCCATTTTTTGGAAAGAGTCCATTTTAGAAATAGTTATTAAAATTTAGGCATTATTTTTTGAAACCCTTTTCCGAAGTGAAAAGCTTGCGATTTTTTATGATTATGCGACAAAAGATAATCTCAATTATATAACAGTCTCAGCTGGTTTTGCAATAAAAGGTATTTATGAGGCATTTTTTGTTACACATAATCTCTTAAACACCTGAACGTTGATACAGATATCCAGTGGTGAGATAGTTTTTTTTGATTAGAATTAAAATATCACTTTTCAACTATGTAGCTATGTAGGCCAATTTAGTCCATTAGGTAGCCCTAGTTACCAACGATAACTCGGCTTAGAGAGCGTTATTTAGATTTGATAGACAAACTCTAAGGAGGAGACAATATGGAAACTTTATTTTATACACTAGAGTTTAAATTGCTATCCTTGTGAAGAAATGAATCATTTTTAAGTGAAAATTCTGACAATGAGGGAGAAATCTGAAAAGTACTCATTATTTCCATTTTAAAGCTCAAAGGTCCTACACAGATTTAAGATGGATGTTTGAAGAAAATATTCCTTATATTTTTATGTTTCTCTCACTCTCCAAGTATCTGCAACCGGACATGAGAGCTCTTTGATAGTTATCAATGATTGAAAGATCGTTGGGAATAGCTGCATTGGCGTATCTAAATTAATAAGGGAGAAATGAATAATCACTGTCCCAAGTTTATCTGCAATTTTGTCTCACAGTTTATTCGAGGAAGATATAAAATAATTCGTCAATGGCTGTGACATGTCTTGACACACAGTTAGATGCTGAGGATCAAACGCTGATGTCTCTGATGAAAGGAGGTAGTCTGTGAAACCTTTAAGAAAGATGGGGGATGATTGGTCATCTTTAAAATGAGTGAATCGGGTGACTTTGTACGCAAAATCCTAGCGAAATTATGAAAGAACTCATCTTATAGAGTACTGCAATAGTCTGAAAATTTACAAAAATTTGGCGCAATGAAATAAATGTGATTAAAAAACTGAGAATATTTTCAATTGCTAAAATATGCATATATTCACTCTGAAGATTCTTTTTGAATAAATCAAGTCGATTCAAGTCCAGAGAATTACTTGCCAAAGTTTGTTGAACTAAATTGATGTGGGATTGATCCTTTTGGAATATGAAACAGACAAAATAAGACCATAAGAGTAAATTGAGTCTACAAGGTCACAAAAATCACACTAAAACTAGAAGGGTGACTTTAATGTAATCTATTCACATAATCTCACAGAATGCATTAACGTATAAGCTTGATTATTATTAGGGAGATTTTTCGTCTTTTTAGCTTATTATAGAGATAATCTCTTTATTAATTTGAGGAATAACCTCTTTAGTAGCTCTGTTAACATAATTACTAGCTTACCATCGATACTGAATTGCAGTTTCTCTCGTGCTCTTGCATTTGGCTCGAATTTCTTGATCGCGTTTTCGGCCATTTTCAAAACACCAGTAGATATCTGAATTGAAATATATTCAGCAATGAATTTTCTTTATTTGAGGACATAATATGCCTAATTTCCTCGAAGATGTTAGCAGATTGCTGACTTAGAGTCATGCTGTGGAGATAACGACTTGAATAGGTAAATAAAAAGCTTTTTATTTTCGTCGGCTCTCATCAGACCTTACACCGACATAGATATTTATACATGAGAGAGGTTTGATAACCTGCTCATTCTGGCCAATCATTCTCGGGTGTGTCCAAACCCGTGTCCTAGGCCAATCACACGTCGGTGTGTGCTGTTTGGTGTATGCATAGCCCTCTGTCCGGTTTGAGAAAGGAGACTATGAGCTGCGTGTTGCTAACCGTGTGCTTATTCCTGCTCTTGCGTTTACCTTGCCTTGGAGACTGCGAGGCGTTACGTTTGCGGGACTATATTTTCCACTTCTTTTTCTGATTTTCCAATGCGAAATTGAGTTCTGCTTAGGTTAATCTCTTCAAATTTCTATCGCTTGAGAACTCTATTCCTGAATAATCTTTTCATCGAGATCTCAACTGTATATTTCTACGCATATTTCTTGAAAGGAATAAGAGCCATACGCTGTCGAGTCCATGTGTTATAATTTCTCAAATTTCATTGTCTATTTTTGCAGCTTAGAGAAGCGAATTAAAATGTTATTCTTATATCTTCCTTAAGTAGGACTAGATTTTAGAGCTGAAGATATTTTCTCAAGATTTAGCAAAGCCAGAAATTATTTTGACAAATCCTTTTAGTTACACTTGAACTTTAAGAAAGTCAACTTAAGGATTGATACATATTGAGACTTGATCTTGACTTTGTTGTTACTCTTTATTTTAGCACAAGTATTTTCAAAGTTATGAGCTTTCAAAGTTTGTGTGTCACTAAACCTTTAGTCGAAAAAATATCATTGAGGTTCGAGTGCTTGATAGAATTTTATCAATCACACATTTCTTTGATAGAGAAATACTCAGCGCTAATATATGCTATTTAACCAAGACGAAGTTTTTTTTAATATTGAAAATTAATTTCCTCATCTTGGAAATTCTTCAGAGAACAATTATTGATGATTTCATCAAAATCGTTAGAAATCAATCTAAGATTATATATGATCAATAATGAGAGTGAGAATTTTGGCATAAATTTAAAATATTTTATTAACACTCATGGCTCTCTGAGAGATGGCTCGTTAGTTAGGCTACTCACCTGTTCGTTTGTGTCATAGATTTTCAAGTGTAATTTTAAAAAATTCAATCAATCATATATATCAATTTATGCGTTCTAAATTGTGTTGACTGAAGGTGTTAAGATACGGTTCAACTTTGATTTGAGCATACTGTGAGTTATCAATCAAAATATCATCTCTAATTCAGGTCATAAACTTTCTTGTAAAAGTTTGAGTTAGAAATTCGTCTTCTTTCAAGGAGAAACATGTCACACCAAATTAAAAGTTTAGCGGATTGATCGTTGAGGAACATGAAACTTCAGCAAATATAGACTCTGGTACTACATCATTAAATTTCACTACGAATTCATTGAGCATGAAAATCTATAAAACGAACTTGATAGCCCTACTAATGATGAGAATTGATTTAAATAATCATAGATGAATAAACACTGACGCCATGGCTATCAATAGAAAGATTTAATTGATTTCTTTTCTCTTATTAAAAAAACTATATATAAACCTTCCTTAATAATTTCTCTGAAAAAATATTCTAGATGAAAAAGTTTATACAACTCGTATTAGTATTTAGTAAGTAAGGTAATTTTCAAAATCTTGTAAATAATCTGAAACCCTATTTTCAGCTTCATGTTTGCTGGGATTTGAATGTGAGATAATTTCATGCTAGGTTCTATTTATAAATAATTAATACTTATTTTCATTTCATAGCTTCTAGTGAAGTCAAACAAGAACTGAGAGTCGTGGAATTGAGCCTTTCGGACAAAGTCGTAACAAATGGTGGACCCCTAACTTGGAGTGCAGAACTCAATGATGAGACTAAACCCGTTTATCATGAGCTGCAAGAGCAGGTCTGTCTGGTGAGTCACAGTAAAGACTAAGTAGAGTCTATACAAATGTTTGATGTCAATTTGCTTTCTATTTTAGTCTTTTCAATTGTATATTCAAATTATATTACAATAATATATTACAGATTTCTCTCAAC
>JJOG01003584.1:0-11700 GCA_000715275.1 Gyrodactylus salaris
ATATCGTATATAGTATCTGAGTGAAATTTTAGGTTAAAGCTCCTACGCTAGAGAATTCCTATGGAAAATTTGCGGTGATTATGTCCTTCAGGTTTCAAAAGCTTTCAGAATCTTTTCTATTTTGGAATAGAAACGGTAAATCCATCTTGTCTTGTAGTATCCATTTGAACAAAATAAAAAGAAGGCAAAAATGGGAAACGAAATTGTATTGACAATTGGTACAAATTTCGAGCACTCATCAGGTCTTATATAGTGCTAAGTAGGGATTAATTTGATTAGTTAAAATTTTTTTTGAACCGACTGGCCTTCTGATTGGTTGAGTTTGAGTAGACTGGATATCTGCTTACATGATTCGCACAAGCGTACACATATAAGTAAATCAATTCGCTCTACAAGATTAGCTAACACTGAAATTTAGAACAATCAAATTTGTGAATATAAAAATGAAACACTACTATTTCATGAATTCACTTCGATTCGAAGTAAAGAATACAATGAATTATTAAATAAAACCAAGTGATTTTCACATGGAATTATAAAAGCTCCGAATTATTTTTTAGATTCAAGATTACATCAAAATACAATCATATCAGGAATTTTTGTTGTTAAATAAATACATGTTAGTTGTGCAATATTGATGAGTACAAGCTCAATTTAAAGGTCTACTATTTGGATTTTTCGATGCCTTTAGCATAGATTGAATCGCTTACTCTTGAACTCGTCTTAATTTGCTCGTAAACAAAAATTTGATCTTACATTTTGTGTTTTCGAGCTACTTGTAAGTAAGCTTGTGGATTTTTGAATTTTCAAATGTAAGGAAATACTAACACCATTTCACACAACTCCGTACCCTTCTGGAACGTAGTTCCCCGAATTACCATCTTACACCAGGTATAGACGCGTTTCGTCCCTTTGGGACTCATCAGTATACCGCAGGCGCCGATTGGAAACCGATTAGCCACCGAGATGATCCAGGGGATAACGTTCCGGCAAGCCCACCCATGGCTCCAGAACGAATGAACCTGGTTCGATTCTCGGCGCCTGCGGTATACTGATGAGTCCCAAAAGGATGAAACGCGTCTATACCTGGTGTGAGATGGTAATTCGGGGAACTACGTTCCAGAAGGGTACGGAGTTGTGTGAAATGGTGTTAGTATTTCCTTACATTTTTTCAATAAGAATTAAAGTGTTTCATTTCTCAATCGAATATTTTCTAAATCTCAATTCACTTTGCAATAGGGCACTGTTTTTCATAGAGATGAAGAGTACACCTAGATTAAAAATTTAATAACTTTTGCCTTGGGAAATGAAGTCAAGTGTGTTTCATTCGCCCTCGAAAGGCTTGATGATTGCATTATCAAAAGCAATAGAATGATAATCTCTGAAGATGGAGTTGTGTCAAGAGTAGGGCTTATATTTCTATTCTGAGCGAAGATTTATCTAAAATAAGGTCGTTTGCATTCTTTTGGAACTTATTTTATTTCCGATCTATCTGCATAGTCGATGCATCAGAGAATATCAATTTCTACTGCCCGATTTTGAGTTGGAAATAATTTATATGCGCTTTTTGCAGTAAGGAAATATCCGACCTGAACAGAATACCACAACTTTATGAAAATATTTTATCCAGATCTCACAGTATCAAGAAATGTAGAGGATGCTGAATTCAAAAATAGAATGTCTTCTTATGACCACAAAGATGATTATATTTAGTATGAGTCAAAACAATGGTTGAGAAAATGAGACTTGATCAACTCTGTATTCAGAAACAATCAAATACTTGAGATCTTGATCATTTGGACGATTGTGCATTCTCTGAGTAGTATTGGGCCGGTTATTCTGAAAATAAAAATTTTAGTGTAGAAAAACTGTAATTTAAAAAACATTTACTTTTTCCATTTTGAACGTCAGCACATTGATTCATTCCTATCAGATATCTCTGATAGTTTATTAAATTACTCTATGATGAACTGTGACATAAATATGATTCATCAGATATCTGATAGGATTGAATCAATGTGCTGACGTTCAAAATGGAAAAAATAAATGTTTTTTAAATTACAGTTTTTCTACACTAAAATTTTCAAGAGAACATACCTTTTGTCAAAGTATTATCAAAAAATAATATTTTATTAATTTAATAATGCGAAAAAAATTATTCGCACCTCTATCTAAAATAAGTTTTTTTTTATCAACGCCAAGAATCTTGGCCTAAGATAGCAGTCAGAAAAATTAAGATTTCCTAAACTATGCTTGAAGACATTATACATTGTATAATATACAATAATTATAGGGTGTAATGATGGATCGAGCTTATTCTCTGATAGTAATTGAATTCAATTCTACAGTACGAAAGAAGGACACGCTTCTTCTCTTAATTTTCCATCATTTTGAAAGCATACACTACTTCTGAGTAACTATAACAACCAAATGAAGCCACTTAAAAATAAATATCTAGAAATGTTCTTCTTTTAAAAACTAATGTTTCTCTAAAAAATGTCCATTTTCACGCTTAAAAGGTTTATTTAAAAGTTGTTCATATTTTAAAAGTCACTTTTTGCATTTTCCTAGGCAGTTTAAAAGGATAAATTATAAAATTTCCTAGCTGGAGAAAAGAATAAACACAAAAGTCTTCCAAGTTCCCTCTAAAATATCGATCAAATCTTAGTTTTTTAGTAGCAGAGTTTTTGCATCATTAATTGATCCTATTTTCATAGTTTTTGATCTGCTCCCTTTCTCTTGTAACGTTTTGCGTCGACAGAGAGAATCCACATAATCGATTACAACTGACATTCACTCTTGTCCTCACTCTGGTCGCATTCAAATTTGTCGTCAATCAATGTCTTCCGAAAATTTCTTATCTAACCTATTTGGTGAGTCTTTCTGTGAATTTATCTCATTAGATACAACTGTTTCATTGTACTCTTTGTGCTCCTTTTGCAGGATAAATATGTCATTTCGAGTTTATTCATTTTGACAATCATTTGCATTTGGCATGGCGTGATAAATATAATCGACCGAGTGACCAAGAATCGAAAGGACTACGAGTTCACAGACAGCATGGAGTTTTACATAATCGGCTTCATTGCCCTATCGTACTTTGCCTATAATGTTGGATTCATATTGATGATTTATTGTGTTGTAAGTAATATTACTCACAAGTAGAACTATAATTTTTATTTTTTATAAATCAGGCTTGTCAACGCCGCCGTGTAATGACGCAGAGAGACATGGAGTACGTTGAGAAAGTCAAGTGTCAAATGAAAACCAAAAGTGTTAGGACAATGCGTTTAACACAACAAGCTCACCAGATACACGAAGTCAAGGAAAATGGTACATCGACATTTATATAATTCCATTTCAATGAAAATGTTTAAGGAAAAGAAAAAAATGCAAATGATCATTGATTGAGGAGAAAGATTAAATAATTATTTTTAAAGTTGTTGAAAACTTTGATCTATCCAGTGAATAATGTAGTTATTAATTAACCAAGATGGAGAGACATACAATTCCTGGCGTTTATTTAAATAATTTGCGAGAAATAGAACCTTTATCTTACTTTATTCATCACTTTGAAAAATAACATGAGAAAAGAATTAGAAGTTTATGATAGTTTATTATATGAAAATATTTACATGCATTTCGATTAACCTCGAAAACCTCTACCACGAGGAGCACCTCTAAAGCCTCCTCTTCCTCTTCCCGGTAAGGCTGAACGTATTAAAGTTCCTCTACCACGACCAGTGGCCGATGTCTTGGACATCTTTAACATGGGAGAATTCTTCAACATGTCAGGAAGTATCAAGAAACGAATTTTACTGCCTCTCATGTAGATTGTCTGGACCTGTAGAATGCGGCCTTCTCTCGTTGTCACTGTTAAATCTGCCATGTGAACATTCATATTATCTTCAGCTTCGACAAGTTTGCCTCTGTAAACAATTCCTTCCATAGATTCAATAGTGACTATATGCCCTTCGGCATCATGAAGTACCTTAATCGGGACACCAACGCTCATCTTTAATCGTTAAATTGAAATTTAGTAACGAATAAAACAAAATTGTTTCATCATGAAATTCTTGTTTGAGCGAATCTGACGAAATTTATCAACTTTTGAATTATACCAGAATCACATTTAATTTAGGCTAAATGATGAAACGTTGGGCAGTATGTGTCCCTCATATACTGTCATTATTGTTGAAATCTCTCAATTAACTAGTATAATGAAGCTTCTTGAAATCGATCTGAGTTTGCTTGCCTGTCTCAACTCAAAGTTAGTAACTTCTTTAGCTAGTAATTGATGTTATTTAGTTTTATTAATGAATTGTGACATTCACGAAAATAAAATTTGCCAGAATACTCTTCTTACATCGATTCGATCTTTAGTAGATTTTCATCAGAGTAACAGATTTCCATGTTCTGGCTTCTAGCATTCTTTAATTTGAAGCTAAGAAGTTTGCTTGTGCAAATGCAACTACCAATACTAGCTTCAACTGAATATTTGTTAAGTACTTCCCAAGTACTTTGTCAAAGTAACTTTGATAATTCCTCTAGAGTCTACACTTCTTGGAGAATAACTATCCCATTTCTCACTCAATAATATATCAGGCCAGTGAGTCATTTTATCAACGAAAGTCATACAGTGTCACTCTATTCGATCTCTGCTAAAGGCATACAGAATCCATAAACAGCATGAATCATCTAGCCATTGAAACATCCTTTTTCCACTCCATCCATCTCTACACCAGATACATTTTTCTCCTTGCAATATGTAGTTGTTCCCATTACCCCCAATACTCCCAGACATTATTCAATTCATTAGACAAGGATTGCCCTCATTGGTTGTATTAAACTGGTCCAATGAGAATCGAGATTCATTATTATTTATCTTGTTTTATAATTTCTAGATTGTTAATTCAAGAACAATCTGTCGAAGAACTGACGTCTAGAGCAGGAAGGATTTAGAATCAATTGTCAACTAGATGGAATTAATCGGACAATTTGACCAACTCTAAGTGGTGAGTAGATGATTTTAAATCAAATATTTTAGTCTTATCGATTTCATCTTCATGCTTCAATTAGAATCCATTAAAATATTTTGTGTTTAAATTATAAAAAAGTCAATTCTCTAATAAATTCCTGTCTATCTTGAATTTTTTGACAAATATGTACTCTAGTCTAATACTTTAAACTTGCTCTATGATTACTTGTGAGTATGTCATCAAAGTAATTTGCATTTTAGTTCAAACCAATTTCAGAAGGGGTTAAAAATAAATATTACTTAAATTAAGTTTACAATTTAGCAGATTATACTCAATACTTATCATTACACGCTGTACTTTAAAAAGTAATCATTTTAAACGATTGATTATTTTCTTCAAGCATTTAAATTTAAAAAGTATATCATTTGGTTCGTAAATAAATATCCATTGAAATCTGGTATATCGAAATGAAGGAAACAAAATTGTTGTATGAAATTATTTGCTTCATTCCTAAAATCAATACTATCTCCAGTGATTACCATCCAGAAGACAGTGACTCAAAAATAGAGCATAATTCATCGTCTTTTTGAAAACTGACTTTTTTAAATAAAATTATTCTCATCCACGAGGTATTATGGTAAACATGAATCCCTTTTATGTCTAAATTATTAAATTAAAATAGCCGAAAATCTCTTCGAATTATGGGTAATTTTAAATATCAAATTCAGACTTTAATTTATGCTTTTCATATTCAACTTATTAGACAGACCTAATAGATTTGTATTTCAAAAGATTAAATACCTAATCCTTTACTTAAGAATTGTTTGATTTGTTCCAAAAGGAAGGATGATTCTTGCCAAGAGGTTTTGTCTTAATTGTTTAACTGTTCAGAAAGAAATGGTTTTTGATAAAATTCGATCATGAAAAGTATTAAAATTTCTTCTCAGTGAAATTAATAATTAATTCAAAGACACTCAAAATAATCTATTACTACTGATCGATAAATTCTAATGCTCCTTGCTTAAGCTAGGGATTTTATTATCATCTACTTTTATTGATTCGGTTATTGATCACTAGAATCAAGTAGAAATATTCAGTTTTTACTTGAGCCAATTGAGAGAATCTCAAATTTTTTATTTGGTATTAAAATCAGAAAAATTTAAAATAACCTTCAACTTGAAGATTAAAAAAATACAAGGTAGTTTTTTTTATAATTTCCCTCCTATATTCTGCTGCAAGGTTAGTCTTAATCTCATATGATGTGTATTTTCCTACTACTCATTTAGGCATAAATCATACTTGTTCATGTAAACTGCAGTAAACATGATCTGATAGAAATACCAAGATACTTGATATTTCCCCAAACCTAAGCATAATTCTTCTGAGGTAATTTCTTTCATCCTTAAGTTGAAATATTTTCTCAAACACACTGTAATAGTTGAAGGCTTTTATTTGAGAGATGTTGATCAAGCAGATCATATATTTATGTCTTTCAGACATCACGAGACTTTTAGCTTATTATAATGAGTCAAATTAATTTATACAATCATTCAATGTAAAACTAAAAATCTGAGGGAAAATACGCAGAAAAAACTAGATTTTAAAATAAATTTTGAGTTTAAAACGTAGTTTAGTTCAAAAGTTAAATAATTAGTGGTCAGAAACAGCTTATATTGTCGATTAAAAGCATTTTTCTTCTTGAGGTCATTGATTTCTAATCGTTTTTTGATTTAGGGAATAATGAAAAAAGTGCATTTCTTAGCCCGACTCATAAATGTAGAAAACTATCCTCCCACTTGGAAATCGCATATTGTCTAAATTCCAAATAATCATGTGTAATCTAGAAGAGTGTGTGTGCAGAGAGAAGAATTTTCACATGATTTCACTGTATCCTTATGATGATAAACAGTTTACAATAATTTTCCGAAACTTGACCACAAAATTGCTACGTAATAGGTTGATTCATCCTGAATTGTTTATTCCCAACCGACTATACGCTAATGTTCATGCAAGATCTTCAAGAGTTATTCCCTTCCTCAGCCGGGAAACATGAAATGATATGACATCGTTTTGATGATTTAATGTTAGTCGGATGAAAAGCAAAAATGAGTAGTGATGTGAGCTTTTGTAAAACCTCTTTAAAGGATCGTAAAGGGTTCACTATATCTCTCCAACTCTGAAATATTTGTATGCCGTTTAAATTCCTAAATGTGGTAATTTTAATCTGTCACTGTTATTTAAAGGTTATCCAGATGATGAGAATTTAGTCCTGCAATTTATTACATGTTGCAAATGTTGCTCTAATTCAAGACCTGTTTTGCTACTAACTTGCCCACAAATGTTCAAGAGATTATGAGGATTTTATTTATTTCATTAAAATATTTTTCTCTTGTTTTGAGATTAAAATCAAAAAACTCTTGTTACAGGACTTGATAGCATTGTGTATTGCTCTTAAAAATACATGTTGAACTTGGATAAAAAAGTCGATAATCCTAAATCTTGTATTAAGATAATGGAATTCAAACAGAATTGCTTGTGAACCTATATTTATTCAAATCTCTCTTATTATCGATTCCTGGTGCGTTAATTTCTCTCAATTTCGTGTCAAAAGTGTTGGACGTGTAGAATATGATAGAGAATAAGGTATCATTCATTGCTACCTTGAAGAAATTTTTAAGCCTATCATTTCTGAGTATAACCAGAAAATATACTCAAAGTATATATCTTGGCAACAAATATGCTCGTAATGTGCTTTATTTTATCAACTTTTATGCGTAAATTATAAACTCAACCCCCATTGAGAAGCTTCTTCGATATAATAATTCATTTATTTTGATTAAAATTACGCTTTAAACAAGAATCTATCTCCCTTCTACTGTTCATACGAAAAATCCACAGTTTTTCTGTTGCCAAACCATTTCAAAAATAGAAATTAGTTGAGTTTCTGCTAATAAGTACCTTAAACCCCCTAAAATGCTTCATTTAGCCCTATATTCTCAATAATATGCTTCATAAAGATATAATTAAACCAAGATATCTACATTATCTGTATTATCAGCTAGATGGAAGAAACAACATATCAAAATATGCTAATTATGTTTATTTGGGTGCCCTAATCATAATCAATTGCCTTGACCAATTTTATTCGAGGCATTTCTCCAGAGCTGAACCAGTCTAAATTAATATTATTCTTAGGACTTGATTCAAACCTATTCTATGCATTAAGGCACTGCTTTTTGATTTTACCTCTTTAAGATCGCGCACAATCGTAATCTAGACATGATTTTACGAGGAAATGTGTATTAAATATTTATTCTAGGTGATGGAAACAGGCCAAACAGGTGAAAATCGTATTCAAATTAATTTGAACTTGCGCCAAAACTTGAACTGGGATTTTCTTGGCTATCTAAAGATTCTGTGAGGAGTAATATTTGGGAACTAAATGAAAAATGCTATCCTTTAGAAGAAACGTTCTCAATTAATGATGCGCGATATCTAGTTAAAAATTAGCAAGAATTTCGAAATCTTAACGGATAATATTTTTCAAACAATCTGATCATCTTTGGGAGCGGAATAATTTGCTTGAACAGAATATATCGGTATTTCCATTCAATAGCCTTTAAAAAGCGAGAAAATCGATGGCGGCCATTTGAATTAATTTGTATATGAATTTTTAACACATCAGAGTTTCGTCCATAGTAGATAGATTGAAAGCGCACGAAAGATTAGTTCTTCATCATCTAGTTGAGCAATCTCAAGCGACTCCTCGTGATCTTATTTCAAATCAGTACCCTAGTACTCAGCATCAAGTAACTTTTTATGCTAAAAATATTTTTTTTAATAAAGATCACAGAAACCGTAAAATATAAACTCCAGCTAACCTTTTGGTTCATTTCAATCTGACGGTTTAGTTCTTGAACTAGTCAATATGTTTTTCGAAAAAATTGTATCGATTTTCCATATCATCGAGATATTCTCCTATACTAAACTACTTTTGGCACGAATCTAAAACCATTCATTGCTTTCTGAAGGAATGTTGAAAAACCCTTTTCTTAACTGGACCCGAATCTTATTTTCTCCAAAGACAAGTGCCTTAATTTCAAGTGTGCGATAAGTCGAATGGGCCAGCCTTTTTTAGGACTTGTCCGTTATTTATTAAAATTCTGTTCAGTCCACTCGAACAAAGTACACTTGTGATCGTCGAGATAAAGGGGAGCTCTGTAAGAAGGCATCTTTTCCTATTAGATATTCATCATAAACACTCTCAAGTGGTCTGCCTTAATGAATGATTCACTCTCACATATAAGAGCAGAAATTTTTCTTAAAAATGATTATTATTGTTCCAACTTAACATGGATTTTAGGAACTAATGTATTCTATTGAACATATATTTTTTAGCGTGTCATAAAAGGGTTGCTAAGAACGTTTTTTTTCATTTTAATTATGTCTACAAGACACAAAGTCAGAACAAAACAAACGATTATTCTTTCAAGTCGCAAAAATGCTGCTAATATTTAGATTTTTCCTTCTTACCAAAAGTAGTTTTATTTAGTACTTTCTGAGAGTACCTGAGAATTATTTCTACAATTTACAGAACACACCAGCGAAATCAGTTTAAAAACAAACAAGAATAGTAAACAATAGTTGGAAACAATATTCTCAAGAGAAAATTACCCTCCTACTTTTGAGTAGAATGACGATAACTCTCGGAAAAGGAATATTTAGAATATTATACACGAAACATGTAATAACAAGAGTTTTCTCACACTGCAGAAATACTGAGTATGAACAAATGATACAGATGGAAAATTAATAAACTTATTAGTCACAAATACACCCCTTTTACTGCTAGTATTTGTAGTAGCTTATCACTGTTCCCAAGAGTGTTTTCTCATTCTATACTCTATGTGATAGTCTTCATTAATGAGCAGTGTATGTAATATATACTATGTATATATTCTCATGTAATATATAATATATAACTAGAAACATATATATCTCTCAAATTCCATGCAAGTAACATTTTCCAATTTCTGATCATTACAACAAAGCAGTGGTTTCTATTCCATCTTCAAAATTTCGTGATAAAACAATACATTTTAAAAATCAACAATTTCTTTTCGAAACAGCCCTTCTCAACCAACATAAGAGGACTTTGGAAATTGTACATTTTGATTTGAAGAACGAGAGAATAGAAACCATACTACAAACATTTAGTTAACACTATGAACGACACTGAACAGATTAGAAATAACCTCTCCAAGACACACAGGAAGATAGCCATCAAATGGGACAATGAAGATGACGACCCTTCAATGATCACAGACTTTGAGGTGGAAGAGTTCCAATATAAACACAAGGGCTGGATGAATGACAGCGGCACTAATGACTCGATCATGATCGAATGTCAGTTCTCCGATGTGAGTCTATTCGATACTTTCGAAAAGATGCTGAATAAATATTTGAGTTTCTTGTTTTTTTTTTACCAAGAGTTAATTTCGTATTTTTCTCTCATCTTTAACATGATGATTAAACTCTCAAGTGAGTACTTGATAGAAAATTCCTCATCAACAATAACAGTGAGGTTTTAAGGTCCAAATTAGTCAATTCTCAGTTCGTATTTTCCAACTTGAGATTTATAAAATTGATTTTATTTTTTTGTTTATTAGCAGTTCTCTACATAGGTCAAATTTCGTAATTTCTCTTGTCTAGCAACAATTCTTGAAACATAACTCTCTATTAATAATTGATTATTTCATTGATATTTATCAACTTTTTTTGCAAACTAATGGCGTGCTAGTGAGGACTTGAAGATAAAATGACATAGATTGGTGATCCTTATGAAGAAGGCAACAAAAATATATTCTAAAAAACATTACTGCTGATTACATTTGAGAAATAATTGAAGAATTTTTATGTCACGAGATTATTATTATGCAATCCAAGAAAAATTAACCCCTTGAAACATTCATTCTGGATTAATTTATCAACGTGCGTTTTCAATAATTTTTAATCTCTTGATTTCAATTTGAAAAATTTAAAACCTCGGAATACTCTCGAGTCTAATAGAATGCATTCATAGACCGATTTATCAAAATAATTGCAACTTGTACATTTTTTAAAACCGAAGATCTCATTATGTACGTGAATACATCTCTAAAGTTATTCCACTGATAAGGATTTGATTTATATCAAGCCAAAGCTTTCGAGCATCTAAACACAATTTGATTTATTGTAAAAATATTCTCTGCTCTTGAAAATAATCACTGTGAAGTAACTGCTCTTTTGTGATTAAATCATGAATTTTAAACACCAAATGTCACAAAGCAAGACTCGAGCATATAAGACTCTGATTGTTTAAAAAATATTTGAAACCTTTTTTAGTTAATTACAAAGTGCTTGATCGATTTAACCTATAGTACTTTTATGGGTTGAAAGTACTTCTTCATACATGTTTACTTATCACCGTGTTGTTATTAGAAATGACTTTGATAAATAACAAGACATTTTTAACACCGACAAAATGAGTGATAAGAAAATTCGAACTACCAGGAACTAAACAAGGAAATGCTAGGCTCTCGAATGACATCACTTTCGCACCTCAATAATATTAGGTTTCAGAAATACAGCTGTTTGAAATTTGCGCGCGAAAATAATTTGAATTTTATTAAATCTAGAAACTGCTATAACTTTTCTAATTCACATTCGAAATTGTTCAATA
>JJOG01003586.1:0-10616 GCA_000715275.1 Gyrodactylus salaris
TTTCGGCTTCTTCTGCCTTTTTCTTTGCTTCTTCAGCTTCTTTCAGCTTGGCTTCTTCTGCCTTTTTTAGCTTGGCTTCCTCAGCCTTTTTGTTTTTAGCTTCTTCGGCTTTTTTCTTAGCGACTTCAGCTTCCTTAAGCTTGGCTTCTTCTGCCTTTTTCTTAGCGTCTTCAGCTTCCTTAAGCTTGGCTTCTTCGGCTTTTTTCATTTCGGCTTCTTCTGCCTTTTTCTTTGCTTCTTCAGCTTTTTTCAGCTTGGCTTCTTCTGCCTTTTTGCTTTTAGCTTCATCAGCCTCTTGCAGTTTAGCTTCTTCGGCCTTTTTCTTAGCGTCTTCATCGTCTTTATCCTTTTTCTTTTTCGTATCTTCTTCATCCATCTGAACTGAATCCTCTTCATCTTTGGTGACATGTTCGACAGACATTTTCTCAATTTTCTCAACAATTTCCACTTCCCAAACATTTCTCATCTCATGGCCATCTTCACTGCGCGCAATGCAAGTGTACAATCCATCATTGATACCATGAACAGCCTTCCCAAGGAACAAGACAGTACTATCACTTAAACGTACAGCGTCAACACCGCTGTTCGCGTTGAACGGTTCATTATTGAACAACCATGTCACCTCTAGCTTTGTGGATGGATCAGACTTGAATACTACGGACAGCTCAAGCTGTTCTCCTTCTCTTATTTTGAGTTTTTTCAAGTCCACTTCACTACTGAAAACATCCTGATTCTTGATCACTATGCAATAGAGAGGTTTATGATTAATATAAAAATCATAAATCAGTGACCTTAAACTACGCATTTACGGAGCCCTAATCATGAATTTAGCCAAATAAGTGCAATACCTAACATCTAAGATAAAATATCATTTCCGTGGATAAAGAAAGGAAAATGGGTCTTTTTGGTACGTATATAAATTATACTTTATAATTATAAATCAGAAACTCACTATCGTCGTGTTCTGTTTCGAAATCAGTCTCTGTTATTTCCTGACAAGACGTCAATGAATCTAGACGAAAAATACGTTGTTTATAGATTCCAAAATAGTCGGATTATAATGAATTTACCAGGTCTTTCTGACTGTCTACAGGTTAAATCCTCTTTTGCACTGTAGTATGATGAAATAACTAGTGAAATTAGAAATCAATTAGCATTTGTGAAAAATATACTCAAAATCCTCATTCTAGTCGAAAACGATGGCTTTAAACAAGATTCAACATTTCTGATGGAAGAATTGAATTACATATCAAATCTCAAGGCAACGATTTAGGTTCTATCTTGGTCTAACAAACCATTCAAGAATCATTTTGATAGATTTAAAGATAAAAATTAATGAGAAACCATACAAGATAAACGTCTCTCAAAATTGACTGGACATGATTTGATAGATTTACATTCGTTGCTGGTTATGCTGTGTAGTTGAGATTCAATGTCGTAGTAATCAGCTGTTAGACTGACGCCAGACGCTTCAAAGTTCTTATCAACAGGCTTAATCTCCTCCACTGCCCCTTCTAGATCATCAAATAATTCCAAAACTTGGCAAAACTTTTGATGTTTCTTCAAATAAATCTCCTTCTGCTTGTTCAGCAACTCCTTTGAAATGTAAACATCTTCTGCTTTTAAATTATCTATGAAAAGAAGTTATTTTTTTTGATATCCTCTATAGCAAACGAAAATAAAAGTGTTAATAGCTTGGGTATATTCAAAAAATCTAACAAACAGAAAAAACCTCACAAATGCACATAGGAATGCCTAGCCAATGGAAATCCACAGGATAAGCCAATGATCTTTTATGAAGATGTATTGGGTTAACTGTGTGCAAATTGTAAACAAAAACCCAAGGGTTTTGTTCGTATGGGTTGTAGTATATGAAGGTTTGGGTGTTTGTGGGGAGAGGGTATTTTATAGCAATTCGTATTATTGTTTTCCCTTAATTTTGACATTATTTTTGATTGAATTCTTCTGATAGAAGTGTTTTAGGATGAAACAACAATCTGGAAAGAATTATAGTAATGTTCTTCTACGAGTTCTTATAAAGAAAATTTTTTTCACAAATTATACATTTATGGTTGTGATTGAAGTTTCATGCACCAGTAGGGTGACATCATATTTTTAAATCTGAGATGTTCTCCAATATTAGATGATTATAGCTTTACTGTGTGGGAAAAAATCAATGTTAAGATCTAACCAGCTCAAAAAAGTTTTTAAAATTCTAGAAAGAAATTCCCTAGCTGAGTCTTTATTTTTGCGGGCAGCGTAAAATCCTGATCATAAACCATGGAAAATAGGATGTCACCTAATGCAGTAGAGTTATCTGGAATCTGCAGGTTCATGTGGGACATGTTAAAATATGCTCCCCACATTCAACTGACTTGAGACTGCCCTTCCTTGAAATATCACAAAATCAATTACTTTTATCTATCAGACAAAACTTGACGTCCTCAAGCCAAGAAGAGACATTGTGCTCAGACTGGAGAATGAAATTGTAAATAGTTTTTGCCTCATCTTCTCCAGAAGGCTTTACATCCCACAGCTGGAAGGAATTCTTCTCAGAATACTCATTATCAATGCGAATGTCTTTGGTCTGAAAAGTGGAAGTTTACGGTTTAGATCAAATGAACTTTGAGAACTACTCTCATTATCGGTAGGCATCAAGGATTTATACTGTTTTCGTATAATTTCGCATGATTATCGCTGAATAATTTGTATCGAACTTTTCCAGCTTAAAGTTCGACATGATCTCAAATATTATATTGTAAGTATTGATGATTTTTCATTTTTTTTTCTATAATTAATAATAGTATTTTAAATGTCCAGAAGAAACAGTAATTAGCAGGAAGGTGCCGAATTTCATCAAAGATAGGGTTTAAACAGTTAACAAGCTTTATTTTCGCCGTTTCTCATCAGACTTCTACAGCGGCTTAGTATATATGTTTTGGTCGACGTGTTTAACTTGTCTTATACCCAAGACACTATTTACTATTCACTTTGACCGGTTATTATGTATAATAACCAAATTAAACGCTTTGACCACAACATATCTAGGATAAACCAATGAGCATAGGGTGAACAATAAAACTTAAACTGTTTAAACCCTATCTCCTTAAAACAAAATCACATTTGATGACAAAAAACAGAAGCAGTAATCGATTTTGGTGTTAAACATTCCTTCTTATGACCCAATAAATATGCTTAATTGAGATGAGACAGTTATTTCTTATTTTCAAATTCACACGTTTTGGATGGATGACCAATGACACGTAATGACATTATCTGAAAAACATTGTGTCAAGAGATGACAATTCTATTTTTGAACAATTACCAAGGTCAAATTCGATATTTTTGAAAAATTTTCAAGACTAGATGAAAAGACGATCCGAAAATCGTTTGATGAAACATTTGGTTCAATCAGAAGAAAAATTGAATTTATAAAACCATACTCTTTGGAAATACTTTTCTTCTAACTCACAATCACTGAATAACATTGTGATAGAAAATATAAATCCCTTAAATAATCAACAAGCCCCGTTTTTTGCCTTATTGAGGAATTTTCATCACTGTGATACTGAAGTGTTTTTGACTTACTTTTATAACGTCTCTACAAGACCATCTCTGTTTATTCTCATTATATTTGAACATGATTAGGTGGTCATCGTTGAGAACGATTCTCATGCTATCATGATTCTTGTCTACTCGTAAATCTGTTGTCTTGGCCACTGAAACGTCAGACTAAACAAAAAAAAGTATTATCAATAAAATTGTAAATACTTGTAAGTAGGGAATTGTGAAAAATGAGGCCTTCTGAACTCTTGTTGTTAGAAAAAATATTATTACTAGGGCTACACATTTATATTACATGAAAAAAAATGCAATACAAAGTGTATCTTGAAATAATGTTTTTCTCAGGATAAAAAAAGGATATCCGTGTTTTGATAGAAGATACACAGATCTTTTGCATTTTAATGAGTAAAGTAATTTGGAAGAATTTTTTTGTACCTTCACTTCTAACCTTGTTGAGCGGAATACCATTATTGACAAAAATACGTGATACATGGTCTTTCCCAAATTTAATTTTAGAATTTTTTTCTAATGAAATTTTTATCGAAGAAGAGGAAAAAAATATCGTAAAAAGTAAATATTGCATTTAAAAAATATAATACATTGTTGTTGAAATGATACATATTCAATTCTGGACCCTGAGGTCCAATTAAAATTTATTTACATTTTTGAGTTCTGTATGAAAAGTATACCTGCCAGAAAAAAATTCATTTCAGTTATTTCTGTGGCCCTAATTATTACTAATTTTTTAGTAAGTAGTTACCTATTTGCAAATTTTTTTCTGTTGCCGATTCAGATATAATGCCTTAATTCGAAGAGTATCTTTTCAGTGTTAACATAACATTAAATCTGGAGTAAGATTTGAAATCAGGTAATAATTCTAAAAGTTAGAGAGATTTCTCTCTCTTCAAAAAATGTCGTGCCTAAATATATTTAGTTGTATGATATCATATTACTTATAAGCAGTGATATATTTATTAGATTTTTATTTTATCAAACTAACCAGTCTTGTGGATATTATGGGAATTTCATTCCTAACATCATCCTTCGTCTGGATCATAGTCTCAGAGGAATTGTAGATTTCCTTTGGCAGGTCATCGACCTTTGACCAAAAGTTGTGATACTCGGAAGCCTTCCTGATGGCCTGTCTAACAACGCTAAGACCCGCCTCTAGGCACAGGGTCTCCTTGTTCAGGCGGCCAGTGTAACGTGAAATGTCCTTCGTCAGGACCTTGTAATCCGTTAGACGATTATACGGCTTCGATAAGATGGTCAGGAAGTACTTCACTGGGATTTGTTCGTTCTCTTTGATGCAAATGTTCTTATTCGACTCTTGGAGGCTGTTTATCAGCGATTCGAGGTGAATAAGATAGCCGGAATAGATGGCAAAATCGTCTTTCTAAAACAAAACAAAAATTAATATGCGACTTAAGTAAGTCCTCATATACTGCATGTTTATATATTTTCTCAGTTGAAATAAATTAAGTATTTTCAACTACTTAAGAAAATAAAATAATATTTCCGAGTACAGAAATTGCTTTGATAAATAATTATATTTTTACATTTTCAAATAACAAATTGATTTGGGAAATTTAGAAGAAAAATAATTATTGACAACCACACAACATATAAACATTTTGAGACTCTGCTATAAGGGCCACAGGGGCTTGAAATTCACGATACAAACAAAAAAATACTTATTTTTATTCTTTGGAAGACTAGAGATTTAATTTTTATAATATTTTCTCTGAGAATGATGAAAAATTGACCTGGCGATAAAATGCTTCAAATACGACCCAATTATAAGACCCTCAGGTACATATTTTCAAGAGTCATAGAATACATTTGACTTTAGATTTACTTAGAAATTGAAAGAAGCAATTATTTCTTATAATCAAAATGCCACCTGATAACAAGCTTGCAAGAAATAATTAGTTTGATTAACATTTTGATCAGAAATAAATAGATTTGAATAAAAGCCAATAAAAAGATTGAACACAGAGTAATAAAAGGGTTTTATGCATAAATGTAGAGTGCATCAATCGAAACTCACATTCTCATCGAATGCCTTGTAGACAGTAGCTGGATCAAGGATGCTCTGATTGAATTTCGATACTAACCTTAATTGGAAATAAAATCGATGAATTATAGAGGGTAAGAACACACTCAATATTGACATACTTATCAGACAACTGGATAAGGTTATCATTGAAGGATTTCAAGTAGTTCAACGTGGAAATTTGTTGATCTGTGAATTTATAACAATCCTCACCGCTACTTTGCATCGCGATTACATTTAGAATCATCTCCGAGGTTTTCTTCAAACTGCTACCATTCTCCCTTTCTGTTTCAATCATTTCGGTGAGGACGTATCTAAATAAAAAGAGCGTTGATTACATAACATGGAGGGCTTATTTTGTAGAATGAGCGTATGCAAGATGGGAGAAGAATTGTAGAGGCATCAAAAGTCTTTAACTTCAGCCTATAACTCTTATGTTCTCTATTGTCTAAAATTCCCCAACAGAACATTCCTCAAGAACACTGCTGATTCATTGATGATAAACGACTATTGGAAGACGATTATAACCAAACTCTTAAAAAGATGAAAACAATTTCTGGCAAAAAGAGATGCACCAAATTTGGACCGCAAAGGGTATAAAAAATGTTCAAAATGTGCTAATTATCCTTGTACACAACATTACTCGATTATTTGGGATAATTGAATATATCATCTTTATAAATTCTAATAGTCATGTTATACAGAGATGAAAAATGTGTGTGTTTGGGGGTTGAAAGTATTATTTTCTCAGTTTGAGGTCTGAATTAAATCAAAATAAAAAGCATACAAGCAGGCCCACTTCAAATTTTATTTCGTCTTTATTTTGTCCCAAACTATGATAATATTATGCCTTAAGATAAGAAATAACAGAAATTTATCAGATCTGAGGCGAGTACAGCATTCTTCATTCGGAAACTTGATTAATTTTCACTTTTGCATTCCTTATTTGGCTTGTTACATTGAAAAACTAAATCCCTTACTTTTTGCATACCAAACTCCATATTAGAAACGTGATATTAAAAATAAAATGAAATTGCCGAGCCTTTTGGGTCAATGAACTATTTGTAAAATTTTAAATACCTGAAAACGGATAAAATAAAGTATTATTTTTGAAGCTCTACTGATAAGGGGTACATTATTAGAGTGAATCTTAACTTTTATTCGTGAGATTTTTTGGAATTACTATGTAGATTATCGTCTCTATCATTCATATTCGGCGTAGCAGAGCTTCGATCTAATAGTTTTCAATCCGAAAATAGCTTCACTAAAAATAAGGTTCAGTGCACATTTGAATTGGGGGGGGGAGGTTTCCCCTCTCATACTGCTTTAAGGAGCATGACAATTTTTTATATCACGCTGCAGACCTAGATTCTAGGGCTGTCGAATTCTTGATTATCTTTTTCAAGATTTAGACTATTTTTTGAAAAACTTTGCATTTTCATCAAATCCAATTTCAAAGAAAACCTGATATAATTTCGCATAAAAATAAATACTGAGATAAAATGCAGTTAAATAATAATTGAGAGAAACTCCTGGTTGTCTTTATACCTTCATTCAAATGATATTTGCGGGGGGACAGTTGTGTCCTTCGCCAGGGAATTTGGGGGTATTCAGACGAAATTTTTTCGTAAATCACAATAGTCTCTCAAATATATCAAGTTCAAGTCCTATTCTAATCGGTTCTCCCTCTTTACTCAAAAACGCCTAACCCTTACCCGATTAGTTGATCAAAATTCAGAAGATTAATTTATATTGATTATCTAAAAGAAACCAAAAACTTTATATTCTTTAATGTAATGTAATCGTCGACGGTAATATTTGAGATTTAACAATAGAAAAGTGTGGGTTTCATCTATAAAATCAATATAAATTTATCTTTTGAATGTTTATAAACTAATAAAGGAAAACGGTTTTTGATTGGGTAAGGGATACGAGGTGTTGAGATCAAATAAAGGTGTAGAGTTTTACCCAATGAAGAATTGAAAAATCCTATTCTCAGACCTGAATTCAAAAAAGATTCACATTTTAGATCATTTTAGAGATAAATAAAATAAATTAATTTAACCAACTTATTTTGGCATACCCATCCAAGAAAATCGTTATTCATAAAGAAAAATATCATTTTTCGAGCAAATGAAATTCTGAACTTTGAATTTTATCTAAATCAACCCATCAAGTCCCGGTGTTGCATACATCGAACACTTCCTTTGCTGATTATGAAGTAGAATATATTTTTGATAAATTTTTCATGGGACTTGATAAGTTAAATAAAATGAATTCATTTTGGAAAATTTGACTGTGAACTTACTTTCTCTTAACGCTGGCTTCTTGCAGCTTATTTGTGATGGTGATAACCTCTTCGCGGAATTGAGTTCTCGTATCACATCGGCGTTTGCTCTCTGTCGGGCTCATGTATGTTGTTGCAGCAGATTGTAGTCTTATGTAATCTTGCTCTAAGCCAAGAAATTAGTATGAATAAAACAGCACTTTCTTGTAAAATAGTTCGATTTTTGCGATCCTTATGAAATAAAGGGCAAAACTATTTCTTTCAAATCAAATATCCCTTGCCAGTATACATACATAGAAATGTAACAACAGCTCTTCAATCAAACAACATCTCATACCGTGGGAAAGGTGTAGAACAGCAGGAACACGGGCAAAATTTTGTGTTCTAAACAGAAACCCTAAAAAAACCTTACCTAAGAATAGGTGAAAAAAGTCCATTCCTAGAGATGAGATGGCCAAACATTTATTTTATAGGGTTTCTTTCTTCTTGAATATGTGACCTGAGGAAAGCTTTTTGGATCATCAGGAAAAGATAGAGTAGATTTGTTTCTTGAGTCTTTTAAGCCAGATGGTGTATAGGTTGGGGTCAAAGTGTTTAACTTGGTCATAATATATAATGACCGGTCAAAGTGAATATTAAAAAGTGTCTTGAGTGTAAGACTGACTGCTTCCATGTTTTTCAATATTTTTGAATTCTTGGTTCTTTTTAAGCTTGAGAATGGTCATAGTTATTTAAAATGTATGATGTAAGATTGATTCAGTCTTTTAACTGATCGATTCATGGACAGAAATGCAAAGCTGACTGACCAATGAGAGTGTGGGGTAGACTTGATATATTTAGTACGAGAACGAAGGTGATTTATCTACGGAACTCCGGGATGAGAATGGTACTTTAAAATTTTAAAACCTTTTCAAAATCAACTAAAGAAAGAAATGTTCCAGCCGATCCCTAAACATCTTATCAAAAATTGAAATAACGCTTTTGGTGTCAAGCCTGAAATAAATTCTAGTCATCTGGAGAGATTATTCAACTCACTTTCTTTAACTCTCCAAAGATCTGGATTATCAACGTCGATCGTGGTGATCATATTGCCTTCATCTAGGGACTTGGTGGGGTAGATTGTCTGATCGGGATCCTCTTTGTGGTTGAAGGCAACATAGAACTTTTTATTTCTCAGCTAAAAGTAGATGCAATAATTTATTTGTTGCTTTAAAGAAAGGTGAAAATCTCACTTCTCGATTTGGAGAATAGAAATCCGCAAAGATGTCAGAAAACAATTCAAGATTCTTTCTCGGCTCATCGCTTGTAGAGCTGACTTCATCGATTGAAGCGTCTTTCTCCATATTGACCTCGTTATCTAAGAAATGATATTACTTAATGATGGTTTGAGGTACAGTTTGATCGCTGTGTCCTAAATTTATGTTTTTTTTTTTAATTTCAGTCTCCACTATGCGTCGGTTAATTTTATTTCTCTTGACAATAATTAGACCAAATTCACTTATGTGCCTTGTTCAGATCTGTTTATACGCAGACAGGAAATTGTGGTTAAAACTACGACTAGATGAGTGATTTTGAAGAAGGTGGAGAGGGGGGGGGACGATTTTTTCACACTTTATATTTAAATTTGGTGAAGAAGAGAGATTGGATTGATAAATAAACACCACTTTCCACCGTCTTTAATTCATACAAATGAATGATTAGGAATTGTGTACTTTTCAATGGGGAAAAGTATTCAAATGAGGCTATTTAAAATATAGGTGTTTAAACATCTGAAAACTACTACTAAGTATGAGTGCACTCCTAATCATCTTAGCCCAAGGTATTAGGATATCGGGAATGAGTAGATTATTTCGAATGATCATGAGCAGAGCTCAAAATCCTTTTGGTTTATAGGTTTAACAATAAACAAGCTTCTCGTCAGACTCTTACATCAGCTAATATTTTGAAGAAATTAAAAAATAAAATTTTAAACCAATGATTCTGAACATTATACATTGAGTGATCAGATTTGGTGTTAGAGTTAGTTGACTCTATTTTCTTTTTGAGGAGGCCTCTATTTTGGGAAAATTTTTACAATTTCCATGGTTGCATGGTTAAAAAGAGATATTTTGTATCAATTGAATAAGCTCAGGTGTTCAAGAGTTGCTCTGTAAAAAAACAATCCCTCTTGAAGACTCTTAATTTGTTATCCTGAGAGTATGTTTTAGCTAAAGTTGGACACCGAGTGTACCAAAATAGATACATGCTATATAAAGTCATTTAAATTAAGAATTATAAAAAAAGGGACAAAACTTATCTTAGAAACTAAAAGTTCAATAAATATAATGTGTAACTGTAAAAACAATACATTTCTACTCCAACGAATGCACGTGTAATTATTAATTAACACACACACAAAATCTGCGCAGAAAACTTTCACACACACATGTGTTTGCATTTAATACTAATTCATTTCTATCCCTCCTCCCGATGAGTCATAAGCTACCTACCCATTATTTATTAAAATGAACTTTTAAAAAACTCAAATATGAAGCGTGGTTCAACAAAAAACGAGGGGCTCAAATTTGGAGAAATTACTCACATGAACAAGAGATTAGTTTCTGAATAAATTTTATGATTTTTTTCAGTTTCCATAAACCAGTTTCTTTGATGGGAGATCAAACAATTAAAATAATAAAAATTGATTATTACTGTTTATCAATTTTTATA
>JJOG01003587.1:0-23888 GCA_000715275.1 Gyrodactylus salaris
TTCAGTGACCTTTAAAAGGCGAGAAAATTGATTGCGGCCAGAGTTTCGACCAGAGTAGATAGATTTAAAGCGCTCGAAAGATAGAAATAGCATCAGAATTAGTTCTTCATCATAAAATTGATCAATCTCAAGCGATTCCTCGTGATATTATTTCACAAAGCCAGTGCCCTATTGAGCACGTCTATTAAAAGTAGTTTACTCTTTTCTCCTACTTATCATTATGCCAATCAATTATAATTTACTTTTTCCATGGGAAATGTTCATTTAAATTAACAGTTACCTCTGCGTGCCCTAGCATATTAACTCTAGAGTCAACTTTTTTGAAATAAAAAGAAGAATTCATCCCAAAAATGCCCTCCTCTCGGATCATCTCCGAGATGATCTCTACTCATTTCTAAGCCAAGTTGAAGAGAGGGAAAAACTGTAATTCTTTCTTTTTGAGGTTTATTTATGAAACACAAACAAAGGATTGAAACACTAAAAAAGTCAATTGTTTACCATCTTATAATAAAAAACGAGCGATGTGTAAACCTTTACAGCTTCATTATTTCGTTGTTGTCTTTTGCTAGTTTTCCTTTTTTTTCTTCCTTCAAATCCTACGACATTTCTCTTCCAAGGTGTGTATGCGCGCGCGCGTAAATCTCTCCAACATTGAATTGCAACTTTTCATTCACAGTTTACTCTTTTTCAGGTTAGCACGTGCATCTTTCAATAGATATTTTTTTAAATCATAATTAGAAAACTGTTCATCAATAATGATATCGCTGTGTAGGGACAAAGAGAGAGAGGGAGATAGTTTCCAAAATTCAGTTGAAGTACATCTCTTTATCAGGTGATTTGATGAGAAATCTAGGGTTTTCCCTCTCTGCGATTCTATCACTTTGATTAACTTTGTGATCTCTAACCCTAATTATCAATATCTCTTGACTTTTTCTGTCGGCAAAAACTTTTTCATATCTATCTCTCTAATCCGTTGTTGATCATGTCTGAAATTGGATGCGTCTGTTGTCGTAGCGTCTTTTGACCACATTTGACTTGAGCAGCAATTTGATGGCACGGTCAAAATCTAAAATGTGAGCAATCCAAGAGCCTCAATAAGCAGAAAATTTTCCACAATTCGAATATGAATATTTGCCAATATTTAATTTTGGCATTATTTTCAAGTTGGTACATGTATTAGATCTTAACCTGTGCACTAGGCCACGGCTAATTGAAAGAAAGTTTGTCTAGATGTCGCTGTTTTTGTATTCAGAGATAATCAAAAACTCATTTTTTTATGAAATTGGACGAAAGAAATGTTTCCTACTTACGAGTAGTGATTAAGCAAAATATAGTCCTATCAAAGTAGGACAAGAAAAATGAGTCTATTTCATTGGTTTAAGTGATTTTTACTATAAAAAATAATAAAAACATTACACGAAAAATTTAACCCCATTGCTCCGAATTAATTTTGATAAAAGCTCTAGGCTTCTTAAAGTAATTTTAAAAAAATATTTAAACATAATGAACCAGTTGCAATAAATCTACTTATTACAACTTTTAAGAGATTGGGATAATTATCAAAATTACCGTTATATGTCTCTGTTCCCCTTTTATCCACCTTCAACTTGTTGACTTTCGGTACTGAGTCTAAGATTGTTGAATTATTCAGAGAGGAGAAAGTCAGATTTCTTTCTCTACTCTCTTCCTCCAAAAGTAATTATTTTTTTCACTATTCCCTTCCTTCTTATTAATTCATCATTTGCCTCGCTTGTTGCCCTTTGAAAACCGCATCTACAATAAATATCCTCTCAGGCCTATTTTCATTCCTGCAAGTTTTCTTCTGTTACCCATCTAACAGATGAGAAGAAGTTTTTGAATTATTCATTAACAATACCCTTTCTTTCCCCTCACATCTCTTTCATAGGGCCAAGATGTGCATTTCTATTGCACTTTGTCATGAGTCTCTTATTCTACATGAAAACTTTTTTTTTGCGTTTTCAGCAATGGGTCTAAACGCTTGAATATGATTTCCAGATGAAATTCAATTGATCATTAGTAGGGCACTGCTTTTTGATTTTACCTCTTTTAGATCGCGCACAATCGTAATCTATACATGATCTCACGAAGAACTATGTATTAAATATTTATTCTAGGTCTTGGAAACAGGCCTAAATGATTTGAACTTGCGCCAAAACTTAAACCGCGATTTTCTCGACAATCTAAAGATTCTGTGAGAGATGGGGGTAATATTTGGGAACTACATGAAAAATGCTATCCTTTAGAAGAAACGTTCTCAATTAAAAGCCTTTTTGTTAGAAAAATGTGACTGATGAGCGATATCTAGTTAAAAATTAGCCAACATTTCGAAATCTAAACGGAGAGTATTTTTCAAACAATCTGATTATCTTAAGCTTGAACAGAATATATCCATATTTCCATTCAGTGGCCTTTAAAAAGAGAGAAAACCGATGGCGGTCATTTGAATTTATTTGTGTATGGATTTTTAACACTTCAGATTTTCGACCATGGTAGATAGATTTAAAGCGCACTAAAGATAGAAATAGGATCAGAATTAGTTCTTCATCATCTAAAGCGATTCCTCGTGATCTTATTTCAAAAAGCATTGGCCTAGTCATTAGTAATCGTTATAGATAAATCTTGGCTATTAATAGGCCACCGAAATGCAAATTCAACTCATTTAATCTGTTTATAGAAAAATAAGTTATATTTTCCTTACTCATAAGTAGTGTTTATCAAATTCATTTTAAAGTCTTTTGACCCATTCAATTGCAATATCTGCATTATATGCAACTCAGGAAATGTAAAGAATGAGCTCCTTGAAAAAATGACATCTTGTGTCATTCATAATTGTACAATAAATAAATTGTAAGATGCTTCAAGATACCATTGTGTAGTAGAGTTGGACTAATAACGAAGGATCTCAATTCAACAACATCCGGTCATTTCAAGTTGCCTCTCATCTGACCTATGACCAATGTTGCCTTCTCTTTTTTCTTGGTCTGTTCAAATCCATCTTCATTTTTTCCCTCCTCAAATGAAATCCATTGTGTTCTGTTTCATAATGAATGCAGAGTTCCCTTCTCAACTTTCGTAGGAGAGCGTTACACAACAAATAGTCTTTATTATTTGTTGTCAGGGCCTATATGAAGGAATTACGAATTCGTTATACAATAAAATGGTATTTTTTGATTGATTTGGAAATTTTAATGACTACTCAAAATTTAATTATTAACCATATTTATTTGAAAGAACTCTTTTTCAAAGATTCGCCATTCTACAATTTCAAAATGCTTCTTCAGGTTTGTGGTTCTCTTCTCAACTATTGATAAGAATCAAAGTTGATTGAAATATTAATACAAAAAACACCTCTGGCAACTTTGAGCAGGAGAACCAACACTCCGATTAGATCTGACAACAATGTTAACCTTTTTTGTGTGTCTCTTTTATGTTTCCCTCCAACTCTTGATCCATTCCAAGAACTCTTAAGATCAGATAATTGAGAGAATATTAACAAGATCTTATTGATAATTTTTATGTCGTGTTGTGTGCTCAAATGAATGTTTCATTTCTCGTTGAAATAGTTAACATTAGGTAAAAAAGTATTTGCTAGTTTTCCAGCCTTTGAAGGAGGGCAAGCCAATCTGATCAAATTTTTAAAAATCACCCTACGACTTGTATAAAATGCAGATCCAAATAGATGTATTCACTATGTACATCTCCAGCTATGAGTAGATTTAGTTTTTGACAGTCTTTTTTCAATATTTGTTTACATATTTCAGCTTGCTACTAAGCATTTTTCGTTGTTATGGTGATTTTTAAATTCAATTTCGAGTGTAGAAATTTATTGCATTTTTTTAAGGATAAAATTTTTAATGTATTCTATTTTAGTCTAAATGTAGTTAACATTAGTCCATCAATTAACTCCTTCCTTTTCCCCTCCCAAAGGGACCTCTAACATTGAGTCTGCATAACTGCCAATCTGACCCGTTATATTAAATATAGTTCCAAGCACTACTTAAAATCACAAATTTTGATAAAATCCAACATGGTTATCTCCTCGGAATGAAGGGTTGATGTAGAGGATTATTCCCCAAGCCCCAAATTCAAGAAATTGTAACGTTCATTTTGAGCAAAATAACCATATCCTCCATCTTGAATTTTACTGTTTCTTTTGCACAAGCTGCACGAATCAGTAGACCTCCAAGTGGGGAAAACTTGTTTAGTGCACGGAATTTGAAGAAAAATATATTTCTAACAACCCTACTGACACATGAATAGGCTGACTCTCTCATTATTAATTTATCTAAAGAATATATTTTCTTCAAGAAATACTATTTTCATTGAAGCGTTTATTGAATACAAAGTTTATTTCAATTTTCACACATAAAGTCCGATGAATCGGGTGGGGGGGGGCTAGGAATTTTGATAATCTTCTCTAATTAATGTGTGACAATATTTCCTTCCAAAGCACAAGAAATTCCCTTTCAGAGAATCATTAATAAATATTCATCTTTCCCTCTCTCTCTCTGATTATAAACGGTCATTTCTATCAATTATGCCTAAATCATTCATCTACGAGAAGATAGTGATTTGTTTTTGTTTGTCCCTTCCACTAACAATGAGAAGATGTGAAACATATGTCGAGATTCCATTATTCTTCTCTCAACTTTCCCATGAATTTTTAATTCGTCTTTTGACGTTCCACAATGAATTCTGAAAAATTCTGAAGATTTTCATATATTATTAAACTCACGAGATAAGGGGAGCACCGATAAGTAGAGGACTCAATTTTTTATTTATTTTTATTCCATAAATATGCATTTTATAATCGATAGGTACTAATAGAAGAGATCGGTCAGAGAGGACCAAGTTCTTCAGAACTATTCTAACCGGAGTATGACCAACAAAATAGCTAGTCAATATGTCGATCAACGTAATCATTGTGACTTGGTTTTGAAAATATAGGCAGGGTACAAATAACAACGATCCGTTCAACTCTTTAATCACTACGATTAATTTTCATGATTTCGAGCAGTTTTCTGTTATCAAAATAATTTTCTTCGAAAATGTATTCAAAATGTTAGAAATCCGAAATTTCAAGAACTTTATTTAGAAGAAAACTTGTCAAATTCTGGCCGAAAATAGATTCGTTATTACTGCTTTCATTAACTTTTTAAAGATTCCGCGCTTTTTGATGAAACGTTAACGGTCTAGTCAGTTTTGTGATACGCTGATCTTTCCTATGAGAATATGATACTTTTTCAAGAAATAAATCTCAAAAAAAAATAATTTAAAACTTTTCAAAACATCTAAAAAAATATTTGGTATTTTTTTCCGAGTTGATGCTTTTGTGAGTTTTAACGTGGCTTTGAAATAAACTAATCTTTTTGGATTTTCTCGTTTCCCAGTGGTCAGTGGATGCTATTGATTAAGCCATCATTAATCAAGTAGTCTACGAGGGGTGGAGGACTTTCCAAACCGATAGGTGTGTCCAATAAAACGGAAATCTTTCGATAAGACTGATAATCAATTCGTCAATTTCCAGTGCAGGACTTCCCAATCTATGCCGCATTGCATTACCCCTCCTATGGGCGAAAAAGCTTGATTTTTTTCACTCTTTCTCAAACATTTGAATACATCCTGAGAGGGGAATATATATTCTTTCAGCAGGAAAGTGAATTTACACTACTTTCTTCCACATATCCCATCCAGCAAGCTTGTCTCACTGGGAGGGTGGGTGGAGTGAGAGATTTTTTATATGGGACTTGAAAACTGTGCATATCGATAAGAGGGTGTATTGAGGAATTGGGTATTCGCTTTCCGGATTCCCTCAATGCTTCGTGTCATTTATCCCTCAAATTATCCATTCATAGAAAATGACACTTTTTCGATATTTCTCCTCAAACTTGTCTAATTTACACAGAAATCGCCCATTGCACTCTGCTAGAAATTATTAATTGTCCATTTTTAAAATAATAACTAATATATTTTAAGGTATTGCTTTATAAAAATGATAAACAGGGTTTAATGTGCTATTCCAATCCTCCTTATAACTCCGATAAGAGAAGTGATAGAAATATTCGAATATTAAGAAATGTCTAAGCTTTCGAATGATATCAATTTCGCACCTTAATATTATTAGGTTTCGAAATTACAGCTGTTTGAAATTTGCGCGCGAAAATAATTTGGAATAATGTGGTATTCGAAACTATTCTTGTTAAATCACATTCAGAGCTGGCTTCTTCAAATTTTGATATTTTTGTTGTGATTTCGTTTGGTCTGAAGATAGTTCAGATCCAGAGGGAATTCAAATCTGATTGAGCAATGCATGAATTGCAGGAATTTTATTTATTCAGTCCTTTCAGTGATATTGTATCTTTTCACTCAACAGAAGTGAGGTAGTCTATATTCAAATTGATTACAGAGGAGATAGTCGAAAAGTGGCAACACATGGTTCTTGGGGAGATCAAAGATGGGAGGATTTGTAGTCTTGAGAAAGTTGAAAATTCTGTATATTATCTTGTTCATATTTCCATCGTAGGTGTAGACCAAGATGTACTTTCAGTGATAATATCTGGGAATGAGAAATTGTTTAAAAATAAGCTAAACCCAAAAATGTTTATTTCATTTTTTTCTGATATCAAACATTCAATTTAAACGCTCATCCGACAAATGGGATTTTAAACACCCCAACTAGGGTCCTTTCATGCCTGACCCTAGAAATAAAGCATTAGAGTAAACCTTGATTTAATTCCGTTATTTTTCTTTAAAATGTCTATTAACTCTAAATATCCCATGGGAAAGGGTCAAATCGAAGCGAAATGGCTTTATGGATAGGTTGAGTGAAAGTTGTAGAAAATGCAAAAGTTATTGTAATCTAAAGAATATTTCTCTTTTCAGTTGGACGAATCAGATCAGCCAATTCAGTGAGTTATTTAGCATTTCAATTTTTAAAATATGTCTTCATGAGAAATTCTCCCTTTTCAAAGGAATATCTTGTTTTCAACTACCCATCTCTATCTAGAAGATTACACATTGCGAAGAATTGCAGTGTATAATTAATTATTCACACATGTGTAACATAAATTTTCATTGTTCTAAGTTTTTTTTTATCAAAATTACAAGTATTGTATGAGAAGAAATGGGCGTACTTCTCTCAATAGTCGTTTTTCCCCCTACCTTAACTCTCCTAGGCAAAATTTCAATATTGCTCTTTCATCTGCCTTGAATCTTGAATCCAAGGGACTATTTGCATAGCTCTTGGCATTTTAATTATTCAAATGTGTGTGTCAATAAACTCTTGCCTCTGATTCTCTACCGGCGTAGGATACCTATATTTCTTTCAATATAAATTTGCTACTTACAAGTAGCTGTGGAATTACCTGTCCATCATTGTTAATTGTTGAGTATTCGTGTGAAGGGGTCATTGATGAATGTGGGCGGACATTTCAAATTTGATGCAGGGGAATGTGTGTACATTATAATCCAATTATCACACATGTATTCTGTTTCAATGAGGTTCATTCTTACTCTTTTGTTTAAAACTGAGAGAGGAAAATATTCTTCTCAAGTTGTGGGGGCTAGATGCAGTGTGGACTGAGAACAGTATTATTCTTCAAGTTGCTGCCTGTATGCCTCACGAAAAACAAATATTATTTTTATTATTATCTAACGAATTCATATTTCTTGGTCTGTTCTCATTCTATTGTCTTGGTGATGTGTCAATTATTGCCTTTGTGCCGGGTGGAGTCTCCTCAGGATCTCACTCGACAGTTGTTTTAATTGAGAAAACAACTCAGCTACCCTCGTCTACTTGTGAGTAGATACTTTTCCAAGACCCTTGTCGTTGCAAAAAGCCAGGTGACCAAATAAAGTATCGCTGTTTACTGAAATACATTTCCCTAGCTAAAAAAATTGAATTTCTTGTGCAACAACATTAGATTTCGGTCAAGAGTCATGCAACGGGTAGAGTATACATAAAGAGAAAGATTTTTTCCTTCACTCATCAAATAGCTAATCGTAGTTCTGATGAATTCGTAAATGTTCATTTGATTGAAAGATAGTTTTAATCAAATAATTTCATCAGGTGTATTTACTTTGCTCTCTGTATACTGTAATAGAATTTGAAATTTATTTAATCATGACTTCCTTAACTATCCCCTATCCCTATCTCTCCTTGAATATTACTTACAAGTACACTATTACTGTATTCCTAGCGAAAATAACCGATCGGACCATCTTGAGGAAAGAATTTACATTCAATTATGCAATAAAATATTTTGCAAATACTTTACAATTAAACTGTGGACATTTTTACGTAGCAGATGGGCACAATCGGCCAAATAAAGTCATATTCTATAGTGAATTTACTATAAAAACTTTATAAGAAGTCAAGTCTAAGGAAATTCTCACTCAAACCATGTCACATGAATGAAATCACATTTATTGATTTGTGGTAAATTCACAGAAATCATGCCCGTACACTTTCAAATACTATAATTATTTTTCAAAAATCTCTTTACACGAATTCCCAAGAATACCATTTTCCCTCTCAGCTCGTACCAGCATACTCCTAGCCTTCTGATTATAATAGCTGGGCATGCTAAAATCGTTTCACCCCATTTAAATACATTAGTGCAAGTCTATATTCCTTTCTTCTCTATTAATATCCTTTCTTTTACACTAAACACTTTGATTTTTGTGAATGAAATGTGTGTAGATTTCTGTTTTCAAAATAATTCACACTTGTTTGAATGAAAATATCCAAGCGACAGCTGCAAAGCATGGGAGCGTTCCTGGGTTCTTTCCTTTTCATAAGTTTATCAAGCATTACTCAACTACTACATGAATTAGAAACTTGAGCAGTAGTCCGAATAGAGCCCGTTTCTTTCGATTGTCAACTTGATTAACGTCTCCTTGATCAAACAATATGCACAGAGGAATGCCCTTGGTTTTCATTAATAATCAGCTTTTTTTGACTTTGTTAAAGCTTGTAACTGATGAATATTTAATAGGACAAATACCTTAATGTGTCTCAATATATATCTCTTTTGTTGTGTTCATACTATTGTCGTGGAGTCGTTAGTTTTCCTCAATGTTTCTCCTGCCTTTCTTGACTCTACCTATATTACGTTGACATATGCGCGCGCGCCTATAATGAATGACTGTGTTTGAAAATTTGACTAAAAATAATGAGAAGTACTCTTCTGCATCCCTCCAACTCAGTCTATTGAGCGAGTGTATAATAATCAAAAATTACTCTTAGCTATTAATCAAACTATACAAATTTCATATTCTTTTATGTTTAAATATTTCATGAGTTCTCGCTAGAACATACATCTCACCGAGAAAGGTCATATACCAAAGTATACTGCTTTTAATTTGAGAATAAATAAACTTTCTAAACCCTTTATTGCCCGGTTGTTGGAGGTTCAATTAATGAGAATCGTTTATTGATTTAGCGGTAAAAAGCATGGGAAAATCCCTTTGTTCGGTTAACCATAACGATGAATATTTTATTAAAGTTATCTTTCGAAAGGTGAAAATAACTAAACTATTTTGAGCGATAAAAACGTTCTTCTTCAACTTTCCCCAAGGAATTCAGAGGAGAATTTACTTCATTTCAAGAGAATTTTCATATTTTCCTTCTTTCATCAAGTGTGCATTACTGTTAACTTTCGAACGAAGCAGCAATAACTATGGAGACATTCTGGTTATTTTCCTTCCTACCGTGTTTTATCTCCTCACACAAATGTAACACAGTTTTTATCACTCTCTCTCTCCCACTCAACAGTCAAGTTGTAAAAGTGAAAGATAATTGTGAATAATTCATTCAAACTCAACAAATGAATTGAAGAATTATCTTAATGAAATTTAATTTCTACACATTTCATTCACAAGAAAGGGTTGTAAAATCATTTTTTCACTCTTCCTTTTTGTTGCTACTCTAAACGCTGAGCGGAGTGAAATGTGAATGAATTCCAAAAAAAAAGAGTTTAAATCTATGCCTAAAATGTTTGAGGCCATTTTATTAATTGGATTAACTCTCAGTGCTCACCACAAGTTAATTTTCCAGTCTATTTTGGTCGTTAAATGTGGGTGTATTATTGACAGGAACAGCTTGAATGCTACCCCCTTTTGCTCATCCGAAGTTGGAATACCAAAATGTATTGAAAGATTTCCCTCTGTGCGAAATATATTTGGGTTTAAAATCGAGGGCCTTTGAGAATGACTATGTTTGAGCTACTCGTGAGTATACTTGAACAGATTACAACCCTTCTTCTCGCAATATTAACTCAGATAGATACACTTTTTTGTAATGAAAATTTCCTCTTCGAAATAGCTAATTTCCTCTCTAAATTTCCATTGGAATTAGATTGGAAAAGTTTTCACATAAAATATTTCTCAAATTATTCGTACACATCCACCCTGCGTGCAAGGAATTGTGTTATCGGTGGGATTAATGTGTAAAAATCTCTATGAATAATGTAACTCAGAATAATTAATCCCCACAACAGAAATTTGATATGATTTTTATTTTACCTTTCATTATGAAAAGAAGGAGAGAAAAAAAACTTCGATTAACTCTGAAATTTACATTTCCACCAACATACATGATTAGCATCTGTATATTTATCAGTATTTTAAAGTCGTGTGTGAATTTATAGTCGAAAAATACGTTATAGCTCACTAATGGGAAATTTTTTGATTTTTTTCCTTTACAAACTCTGTTATGAGTAAATACAGTCATATGGGGATGAGAAGAACATGGATTTGTACAAAATCAATGACTCTCTAATTCGACTCTGGACTGGGAATTATTAAAAGTGATAAAACGTTTCGTTCACAAAAAGAAAAATGAAGAATAGACGCCATAAAAAATGATAATGACTGCTATTTAACACAATTACATAACCCTTATCGAGAGGAAGAAATTATTTATTCACCCTTGCACATAATTTCAGTGGCGAATTCTTCTTTCTTTCTTCTTTCAAATACACTATAAAGGTAATAAAATCATTATTATACACTCTGTTGGAAGTTGGATTCTTTTGGTATGCTGCTGGCAAAAAATAGAGGATATACGACATTGTTATTGACCTTTAACTCCGAATAAATTTACCGTTATTTTCTCTGGAAATAATGTTTAATGCTACTCAGTCACAGCTTGTTACAGGATGATGACCTCTGTTCGTTGCCTTATTAAAAATAAAATGAGTAGCTCTTCTGATTTTTCCATCCTACTCAGGACTAGTGTTAATAAATAACGTGGATTATTTTGAAATAATTATTTTAACTGACTTGGTCGACGAATTTGCATTAGAAAGCCATTTTCTTGGCTGACACTTTCAATGGTTTCTTTATGCTAATTACCGTTTTTTATCCAGTTATCATCATGAAGTGGAGTCATTTCGAAACGGGAGCTTATCAAAATTTGCATAAAAGATTTACATTTGCAAATCCTTTTCAGTGTATTTATTTTTTGGTTTGGAAATATCAAATGAATAAAGAAAAAAATGTCTATTATCATTTCTCGGCTAACCCTTTATTTCGGGGGAAATGTCTGCCTAAAATGTACATAATTTTAAAAAATGCATTCGGTGACCCTGATTCGATGAAATATTTAGTAAAAAATTCCTCTTAAAAAATGTGTAAAAAATTACCTCAAAATAGCCCTCTGAGAAGTCTATTCGATATTGGTCCGATATACGGCCCTACTTACATTATATGTGAGAGTAAATTATTTTTCTTGTATCTAAAACTAATTGCTTTCTTGATAAAGTATGGACTAAAAACTCATGTATTGATGGATTTCTTTTTAAAATTACAAGACCCCTCTTTTGTTGATAAATATATTTACAATGCATGTTGATTTATTTTCGGCGTGCATTGTTAAATGTTGTACGAAGGTGTCTTGATAAAGAAAACAGGGATTCTTTTTTCAAGAGTACAGTGAAGAAAGTACTTTTATTATCGTTTTTACAATGAACATGTGTAAAATGACTCCATGTATCAAGTGTATTATCCGCTCATTCACTCTTTGGAAACATTCGTGTCCAATCTTATTGCAGTAATGTACGCTGAGAGGGTTTTGTTCCACACTATACAAGACAGCGGACTTTTATCACTGCTTCCATAATTGATTTGCAGATCTGTTCTTTATTGGGGAAATAAATTTATCTAATAAAAGTCTCATAAAATAACATTTAAATTCGCAATTTTCAATCTACCATTCAGATTCACCAAACTTGGGATGTTTTTAGTTCGTTAACGACCTTATTTGAAATTAGATTGCCAAGGTCCCAAGTAGTCTCATTGGGGATTTACTGGCGAGGGGGCACTTTAGTAATAGTGAAAAGTCAAGAATCTTTAGGATAGGCCAAATGCTCCAGTCATAACAACAATTAATATTTCATTAGACAAAGAAATCTTGCCTTTTTTAACATTTAAAAACAATACAAAAACGCTTGCAAGCGTTTGTTGTGATAATAAAAAAATGCAATTCATTCCACTTTACTCCTTTAACGACACAAGAGACTAATAGTGTTCTGAGTAGCTTTGAAAACATTTTTCCATTTATCTTTTTTCCCTTTCTACAGATGTCCAACTTAGTTCTCTGTGTCTTTTGCTTCCCTCTCACATGCATAAAAATAATATTTCACTCATGTAATATGTGAATAATTCTCGTTGTTCTGTCCCCCCATATCTTGCCGTTGTTCAGAGCTGAGGACCGGGCTCATTATGTCATGAATTATTATGATGTCCCATTATTATTTAATAATAATGCCTGTACAATGACTCCTTATCAGAATTTGCAATCTAACGGTGATCAGAGAATATGCAAATTCTAATTTCACATTGAGACATGACTTTTGTTGGTTTCTATCTCTCTCTCATCAGATTAACTAGGAACGCCAACTTTCCACTATAATTCATTGAAATAATTTGAATTTTTTTTGGTTTTCATTGAGAGAAAAATACTACGAACTACGCCAATATTCCTCTTTCCTTCCTTTAAAAAAATAATACTCTTCCTTGACAAATGACTACAGTTGTGTATTCATTTTTAATGTCCGAAAGATATCATTATTAATGACAACAAAATACAATACATGTGGATGATTAGATTGGAATGAGAGCTAATTTTCCATCATCAAAGATAAAAAAATGTATATTCACGCATGTTATTTTGACTTCAATATTCATCATTATTTCTTTTTTTGAAGTCAGCTACGAAGTGGTGGTGGTGGTACTGTGACGTTGAGGCTGTTCATTATTTTCATTTGAGATATTTGACAGCAAAATGTATTGTAAATTAATATTTCAAAAAGTTGCCATTTTCAAAACACTTTTATGCAAATGGTCTTGTGTGTGCACTATTGTCCATGGTTACTCTCGCCTGCGATCTTTTTCTCCCCTTTGATCGTGCTACTCAGAAATCAAGGCAACATAACATGCTTGACATGAAAAACGTTTTCCCCTCCAATGTCAAATCTTATCTCTCTAATTGGACTAACAAAAACCGTCATATTCTCACACATTTTAACTCTGGGTTAATTAAAATCACGGGACACATTGGGAATTGATTTTTGTCTTCCACGTCAAAAATAAGTTAATTATATACTGGTGAAATCCACATTCTACACACACTTTCTGGTGTGTCTTTCTTGAATAAGAAAAAAAAAATTCAAAATTTTAAAGTAAATTGAAAATCGTTTCTTAACCATTCAAGGGTTTCAATCGATTACCTTTCGAATTATCTCAAGTGATTTACACTAATCGATCCTATTCAAAGGATCACATCACCTCTTATGGAATAGTAGAGAATGAAATCTAAAATTTATTTTGCCAAAAGAAACATCTCGTAAACAAGATGTGGGATACGCCCAAATGCAGCATCAGGCACTTCCTGAGTTGAACATTTACTCTCAAAAAAACACAAGAGAATATTACATTCCTCAACGTTATTGATGTTTTTTTTTTACTGCAAAATGAGTATTTCCCAGACTCTATGAAAACTGAATTCATCTACACTTGTTTCCATCACGTCATTATAGTCTCACAGAAATCCATCCACGGTATTTTCAATTGGCTAGGAGGAAAATAGTTTTTTAGCGAATATTCGAATTCTTCTACACCCCACGAAAAAAAGAAATTATGCCTGCTCCTTTCTGTTATTTCTGCGTGGAAATCGAATGAACAACATTCTTCGTTCTATTCTTCGTACACACACACGATTATATAATGATTTCTTGCTTTTTCTCTTTTGCGTTTTAGATGTATCCTTTTTTTCAAGTTACACCCAATCTCAAGTTAATTTATTTTTGTTGTCTCCAACTTTTTTTCAGGAATTGTATTCTATGTCTGTATGTCATTTTAGGAGGAAAGGGGGGGGGTGAAGACGTGATCCTTTCGAAGTTGTATATTTTCTTATCTTATGTGCAGAATGAAAATAATTTCCAATGAATTCACTACGCTAGGGATATATTCCAAATGTATGGAAGTATATTCGTAAGTATATGCCTTGATGTACACATAAATTGTATGGGCATTCGTGTTCAATACACAATATTATTTTTGAGTGTATATTCATTAGGAATATGGCGCTGTGAAAGCTTGGATTTCTCTTCATACACAATTTCAAACATTATTTTTTTTCACGAATAAAAGGGTATAAAATACACCCTACCCTTCTTGGTGGAGGAAAGACAACACTACCCTGTAATATTTATACACATTTATTCCTTTTTCAAGCAAGCTCTCCCATATCCTTTGAAATATAAAGGCAAGAAAAGTGGAGAATTGTCAAAAGCTACTTCCCGAAACATTCTGGATACACCGAGGAACTTTTTATTTTACCTAAACACCACCGATTCCTTTCGTCATTGTTGAGTGAGTCAGAAATTATTAAATATATACCTTTATCGAATCATTAAGCAGATTTAAAAAAAGAATATACATCAACCCTTTCTCAATATGTATATCAAGACATTATTTTTTTCAAAATACAAAATATGTTGTAAACATTGATATATAGAGAGAGAGAGAGAGAGAGAGAGAAGTAAACGCGAGAAATTCTGATTTAGAACATTTCATATATCTAGGTGTGATACTCAAGCAAGAGACAAACAACTCATACATCAAGTCAAGGTTTTTACGACCAACAAGAGGCTCCCACTAAACATCAACAATTGACCCCATTTGTGTCTATATAAAAGAAGAAAGTGGCTTCTTCAAGAGTTTCAGAAAAATAATAACATCGGAACATAAGCGCGAAATGGATGTTATAAATTCGACAAACTTTACAAATACCCTATCAGCGTTCTTGAAGAATAACCAAAGCTTCGTTGGAGACTTGTCCAAGTTGGATGTGGAACGTCATAATCCGATGGACTTTAAGATGATATTTGAGAATGCCATTGACCAAAAGTTTGACATATCCAGCATGCTCAAACTGACGAGTAACAACAATAATTGCACGAGTCAGAGTAACCGTTCCTCGCCACAAGCTCCCACTACGCCGACGGCCACGAATAAGCGCATCAAGAGCTCCAACACCAACTCCAAGTCGGGTACAAAGAAGTCCTTTGTCTGGAAGTACTTTAAGCATCCGCTCATTGACGGAACCATAGATAGGACCCGGACGCAGTGCCTGTTATGCGACAGTCAGTTGGCATTCAACGCCTCAGGGACCACGACGACAATGCTGAATCATCTCAAGAGCCGCCACGGGGAGATTGCTGAGACGGAGGAGAATATTCGCCGGGTGAATCGCTCCTTCAATCAGACCCCAACCGGCCTCAACGGCCAGCCCATGGGCCTCCAACTCACCCCCACCGAGAGTATCAAGAGCAAACAGCCCCCCTTCGAGGCGGAACGCAAGTATCAGCCCAAGAAGCATTCAAAAGTCACCAAAACCAAAGTCGATCTTAATGACACCATAAATAGGGTGAGTTACTTTGTTGAGAAATATTTTGAAAAATTGATTTCTTCTCTGCTTTACTTTTGACAATTTTGATGTCAATTCTCTCTTCTTGAGCAGATCAGATAACATATACTACTTTCATACTTCAATCATTTGCAAAGAGAGTGTTACACATGGTTGGCCCTTGATTTTTAGTCTTGAAATTGACAATGATTTTGAATTACAAAAATAAATAAAATTGAGGTTTCACTAAATTTATCAATGAATCATTCGAACGAGAGCAATTTGACCAGCAGGATTTTTTTCTAGTGATTCATTGAGAAATATTTGAATCATTTTTACAAATTTCATTGAACAAAAAGAGAATAGTAAATTTACCACACAGTAATATTTACCTAAATGCATAGGTGCACGGGATTTCGAAATTGAGGGTAGGCAATAGATTTTTGTTATTCTGGTGACGAGTATAATCTATACTTTGAGACTTTATTTTCCCTTGGCGCCATTAACGTAGGGAAAGTTCAAGATGCATTTGCCTCCCCAAAGAGATTCCTTATCTTCAAACCTATCGGGCAAAAAAGGGGAATGACATATTTCTCTTTTTTTATTTCCGCTCTGTTATCAGTCACATATCTTGGCCCTGAAATTACGATTGACATTCGTTCTTGCGCAATGTTAGAGAGGAGATATTTCTCTGTAGGCATTTTGTTGGTGAAGAGTTCCGAGTTCAAATATTTTATTTAATTTTCTTTCTTTTTTCTGGAAAGAGCTCCCCCGTTAGAGTGGCAATGAACACTGATTCGCTTAGCGACAAAGCTTGTAACGAAAAAGGGGTGAAAATGTTTCACAAAACGATCTCCAACTGTTTTTAAAAACTCTCTCCAAAAACATGAGGGCTTTTTGATAGTGAGCAGGGAGGGAGACGCGCATTTAGGGTCATGTAATCATTTTAGCATTAAATCCCATTTAACAAAGTATATTACCCCCAATTTTTACGTTGTCCCTTTTCTCCCTGAACAGCTGAATTCTGCTCAAATTACTACAAATCAGAATTTTATGAAAAACTTGACAAAGAACCTCGTCAACAACCCAAGCCAGCCAATCTACCCCGAGCAATGCATGGGACAGGGCAACCTTTTGAAGAAGGACAACATTTTCTCCAACTTTTCCCACGACAACACCTTGGCACAAAACCTCTTGAAGATCAACGAGAATAGAAATAACAATGAAAACTTTCTCCAAACCTGGCTATCCAACATGAACACGATAAACACCTCGATGCATAATAACGTCAGTCCACAGCAGAAGGACTCGGAAATAAACTACACCAACATCTTGAACCAGATCTTGAGTCCGACGCTGAACCCGCTCTTTCAGAACCTCTCGCCGATCGCTAGCCAGCCCGCGAAGGCCCCCTTAGATGTGCAGACGAACGCCAACTTTCTGCATCACCTGATGAACTTAATGCCCGCGAAGAACGCCGAGACAATCCTGCAAAACCCCGGCCAAATATTCGGCCAACTGCAGGGCAACCAGGCCCACGAAGGCCACCACAAGCCGGACCCGGACGCCGACCTCTCCGATAGCAATACTCGCACAGAGAGCATCGACGAATGCCCCTCATTCAAGCCCTCCTCCTCCCCCGCTAGTCAGGACAAGATTTCGACTTTTAAGCGAAAGCATTCTCCTAATGAAAATGTGAGTTATTTTCAACATTTATTTCACCAAATTAACAGAACATGTGTTTGTGTGCGTTTAACTTTTTTTTATAATGCAATGGGAAGCGTTAATTCATTAATAGACTCAAACTATACTCTTTTTTATTATCTCCATCAGTCCATCACGTTCTATTTTTACCAAGTTTTGTTTTTGCAAAATATTTTTTATGCAATAAAAATTAATTTTTTTTTTCGAATTTATCGTGTGGTATGAATTATCGTGATGCATTCATGTGTTGGATGGAATCGATACTCCGAATTATTAAATGAGTAAAAAACATTAGTAATCTCTTTCTCTCGTTCTTCTACAATCTTTTTAAAGAATCGTCTAAGTATTTGTTGTTGTTTTTTCGATGAGAGAATTATACGATCACTCTTCTGTGTTGCATAATGAATTTCTGCTTCATTATCTTTTTATTGATCTCTAATTGTTCTATCTTTATGACATGTCCAGAAATGTGTATTACATCATCACTCCGCGCACTTTGAGGAAATTTAATGTACTCAAGTTGAGGTTGTCAATTCATGACTAATAACTTTATTTCAACAGAACTTTTACATGACCAAGTCGAAAATGGAATTAGACGAAGACTCCGATCCCCAGCAAAGTCAACAGCAGAGCTCCACTATTCCCACAAAGAGGTTCAAGGGGAAGTTTGAGCAGGAAAATTTCTACCACAGCCTAACCTATTTCCTAGTCAAAGACTTTAACTCTTCTGAGATTATCGAAGGGAGTGGCTTTAAGAAACTCTGGAACTTTCATCTGCCCAATGCGATCAAGATTCGCAACAAGTACATGCCCGATCTGGAGAACTCGATTAGAATCAAGTTGATGAAAAGGTTCACTGCCCAAATCGATGCTGTGAAGACCATCAGCATTCTAGTTGACGTCTGGACCCTTGGCAGTGAGCTGGAGGAGGCATACTTCTCAGTCGGCTTTCGCGTCAACTATCACAACTCGAATTATGATGAATTCTTGTGGAAGACACAAAATGTAAGTTTTATCTTATCAATCTACTAACGAGTAGCTTGGTTAGTTTTTATTTTATTTTTAGATTAATTCTTTGGAATGTGAAAAGATTAGTGATTTCATTGCTTGCTGCTTGGATGATATAAACTTTGCAGAGTTGAATCAAGATCTCACTGTCTTAACGACAAATCGGCCAGCCCTCCTTACAGAGGCCATACAAAAGTCGGACGTTCTTAGAGAAAAGAGCCACATCATAGTATTGCCATGTGTGATGAACTTGTTGAATGAGTCAGTAGCAGAGGCCATTGCAGACTTGAAACTGACCAGCGTCTGGTCAGTGTTGGAGAAGAATCTCTTCAAGAAGAACTTGGCCAGCAATCGCCGTGAGCGCCGTACCTCGCAGTTATCTGGCGACAGTGAGAACAGTAGTAGCGTTCAGTCGGTCGACTCAAACATTGAATTTCAAGACGGCAATAATAACTCTGCTGTGAAAGACCATTCAACAGAGTCGTTTCTCTCGAATTCCTTCAACCTGAATGAAACCCTCAAGACAATTAATAGTCTCACAGATAAGACAGAAACGAACATCTTCAACACCAACGATCTCATTCGCATTATAAAGAATATAGAAAACGTTCGAAAGCACATCCTCGCCAATAGGTATCAGAGTCTCTCTCAGTTGATCAACTTTATCCTCAAGAAGATGACGTGTGACATTGACGATGCCCAAGAGAATGGTTACTCCTCAATTATTTACGATCTTATCACCAAGAAAATTATGGAAGGTTTTAAGACTTCGCCAGATTGTACCCTATTCATAGATCAGAGCTTCTTCCTTAATCCCATGATTAAGAATTCCTTCTATCCCTCCAATAAGAAGATTACTTATTCTACTTTGAAAAATATGGTGAGTTGATTTTATATCTGTAAACATTATACTTTCGAGTAATGTCTCATTGAATTTCCTCAAAAAAAGAGGATTAGTTTTTTTTCTAAATTTTGAAAATCTCAGTGATAACCGTTGCTTTATTGTTAAATGATTTTAAACTGAAACCTTTTCCAGATTACCGATGAAGATGAGTTAGAGAATTATTTGATGGATGAGTCAGACTTTAATCAATTAACCAATGGGGAGATACACTTTCTATCGGACAAGTTCAAATCCTTGGCTAATCCCATTTCAAATATCCTCTCGAACAATTCAGACTTGGGAGATTATAACTTTTACATGAAGAAGAGGAAATGCTTGGACTACAAAGACATTGAGATCTACACATTTCTCAACAGAAATTGGCATTTTACACATTGAATATTTTTTTAAACGCCATCCCCATTATCAACACCCCATCAAATAGACATGATTTGATACAGTATCTGGTTTGTTTGATAACAGCTGATCCCTGAATCCCCGGAAACCGCCTTTCCCAATTTACATTTTTTGAATACCCTAAAGCGCTGTGAAATAACTATTTACAAAAATATTGTTGATCACTTTTAAAGTTTGAATATTTTTTGAATCATCAAAAGAATCCCAAGAATGCTAATGTACTATGAGTACGTTTATGAGTAGCAAAAAAGTTTAACATAATCACACGTCACTACTATTAATGGATAGTTATAAAAATGGTTGATAAAATATTGTTTCATTTGTTAAATTAATTAAAACCACCGATATATATGTATTGAAAATAATATTGTACATTTCAAGATTTTTCTCAAGAATAATAGAAAAAAGTTTAATTAACCACTCACTTTTGAATCAATCATTAATCTAGATTCAAGTCTTGAGCATTGAGTTATAATAGTTAAATTGTTCTCCTGAGTAGAATCATTGAAAATAAACTTCATATGTCATTCTACAACTATATAGGATTCAAGCTTTCAAAGTTTCAATTTCAAAACTGTTCCTTTTTGTAATGATTTAAACAAATACCTATCAAAATTTGTTTCTTGTTTTATAATACTAACTTTTTATATTATTTAATTATAAGATGTAGAAGGTTTTATCCGAGATCCGACTACGATGCAATTTAGTCAAGAGAAACTAGGCACAACTTACAACTTCCAGTTGACAAACAGTGCCACATGTCCAGGATCTCTCTTCACAAGTGCCAACTTACCAGAGTTATCTTCCAACTATCTCTCCTTCTTGCCATATCAAGCCAACGTTTTTGATAAACAAGCTCCACACTCTTATTATGCTGGTAATGAACAATACTATGTACAGGTACGATATCTTTTATGAAAGTTGATTTTTACACAGATTTTCATACATCTTCTCATAAAAATCTAATTAATATTCTTTTGTCTCTAAAATTTCAGTATTCATTCCAGCATTGAAACCCATTTTTACTCTTTATCTAGAGTTCTTGCCTGAATTCTATTCTCAATCACTTTTATCCATCTAATCTCTCTTGACTCAAAAATAGTTTTACTCTTTGATAAAAACTGCTGTTTCTCAAATTTCTTTCAAAGGTTTAAATATTATCTCTACAAATCAATTGTTACAATGAGAATTCCATGGTTATCAAATAATGAAAGGGAATAAAGGATCGATAATACTTATTTGAGAGGGAAAGAAAATTGTTCAGGTTATGGGTGTATATCCGAAAATTTCCTCCTTAAATCAAAACCATCTATGAAATGGTACTTTCTGTGTGCATACACACCTACAAAGACTATTCCCTGGTGTGTATGGGGAATCCTCTTTTTTTTGTGGAATTTCCAAAATATTCACTTTGTGCGCTTGTATCATTTACAGGGTTTCAACAACCAATATTATTAATTCCATTTCCTTTACAACCTCTCCAAAACACCTCACATCTTTACATGAAGTGTGTAACCTTTAGTAAGGCTTCTTACATGGGGATGGGGGAAGTTGTTTTTTTACAGAAATACCTCAGTCATTTCTTGTTCGTACCTCGTATGCATCGTTAAAGTTCTTTATATGAATAATAGCTTTTGTGTGTGAGAGAGAAGGATTCTCTTTTAATTATTTCTTGATTACTATTTAATTCATAGCCTGCATGCAAGAAGTGAACAAGATGTTATCTCATCTCTAGCCTTTCAAAATACTAATTAAATCCTTGAATCAAACCCCTGCCAAAGACTCTTTAAAGATGAGCCAGCATCGAGAACTCATAATCAGAGCATCAAAAAGTCATATTTTTTCTTAGTTCTATTCCCTTAACCCTCCTAGGCCCAAGCATAGAAAAACTTTGAGAATTCTGTTGCAGATTAATTAGGGAGACAAATTGAGAGGAAATTTTGTCGTAAAAATTCTTCAAAATGAATTTATCTTTTTAAAGTTACGAAAAAATCTTAAACCTCGAATATTTTCGGAATTTGAGTTATCAGAGGAAAGATTTTTAACTTGGCATATAATTCGATGAGCAAAAGGATTTTTTTTAGCAATTTCCAATGTGAAAAGTAATAGCAGTATCTAGATTTAATAAAATTAAAAATTAAGAAAAAAAATTCAATTATTTTCGCGCGCGAATTTTAAACAGCTGTAATTTCGAAACCTAATATTATTGAGGTGCAAAAGTGATATCATTCGCAAGCCTAACATTTCATTAGTTATTTGCTGGCAGTTTGAATTTTCTTTTCACTCTTTTTGTCGGTGTTATGGGCTTCCTAGTGAGATTTTACTTTGGGCCTAGGTTTTTTACACTATTCTCAATAAATATATTTTTCTCTCACATCAACAAAAGTCGTTGCCGCACGGGGAAAATGCCGACCTGCCAATGTCGGGGAGTAAGAGTTCCATTATCAAACGGAAAAATAGCGGTAACATTATGACAAATAGTCTTTCATCACAAATGGTCCTAACGACAATTCCCAACATTTTGCCAATGCCCACCAACGGTAGCTATTCTAACGTCAACCAGAGAACCAATATACTCAAGAATTCGCCACGCTTCTACAACTCCTCCCAGAGTCCCATTGTCAACTCGAGAATGTCACACTCACGAAGCACTCAGGTTAGTCCTTTGTGTAGACTCCATACTTTATTCGAAGCATTATAGATTTTACATGCCAAGGTTAGTCTCTCTTGATTCATTATCAGTTTAACCCTTTAAGACCCGACTCTACAATTCAATGATAATTCCTATTTTTCAGAGTCTACTGGGCTAAAAATTAAATTTTAATAACTTTTCGGTTATGAGAATTTCTCCTAAAATATTCAGTTCGTGAGACATTCACGGTTGAAATTGAAGATAAATGAGGTATTTTGCCTCTTCCAATAGAATACAGTCAATAAAATAGAATAATTATATCTTGTTATTCAAACACAGATTTTATATATATAAAATATATAATCAGAAAGCCTGCAAACTTTTCTTCAAAATGGACCTTGGATATATGAATAACGACAAGAAAAGTCAATTTTGCTCACGAGCAACACCGGGGCTCAAAGGGCTAATTGAGTCTAACCCTTGTACTCAGTAACATTTTTATCCAAGTGGAGATCTCATTAACCCAAAGAGGTTTTTTTTTGAAAATTTGAGCATTTTTTACCTGGTTGCTAAGTGGGTTTAACAGATTTGTAATTTTGAAATTTTAGCGCCAATAACTAGATCTGACATTTCCTTATAAAAATCATTGCAAATTTTGTGTTCTTTTCCAGCCACCAATTTCCCCGGGAAGTCTCTTGATAAAATATTCATCCTTTAGGATACCTCTGATTTCATGCAACGTCATCCGAATTCGATGGCCTCTCCTAATGCTCGCCTCGGCCAGGTCTGTCATCAGCTGCACGCGCCCTGCACTTCGCAGAATAGCTATGGATCTCTCTATCGACCGTATCCGATATCACCCGGCAGTGCCACGCCAGTAAATGCAAACAATCAAAACATCTTGGACGCGAATGGCTCCATGCAGAGACAAATTTCCGATCAAATGATGTCTTACCAGAGACAGGCTACGCCGTCAATGTTTTATGCGAATACCTTGAGTGAGTTGAATTGATAAGACGAATCTATCCAAGTAACTGAAACTGACAATTTTCTGATTTTCCATATTTAGTAAGCAACTCCTCTAAATTGACCAATAGTTTTTCACTTTAGATCAAGCCAAAGATCTTACTACGAAAGCAGTTGTTGACCGAATCAAAATTTAAATATTTTTTGAGAGGCTATTCCTTAGGACTGAAACAGGATTTGAGACTGTCGGTTAAAATAAAGAAGATAAATAGGTAAGCCCCTGATGACACCTCAAGTAAACAAAAGTGTTGAATAAAACAACCTTGGCCCCTTTAACCCTCTAGAGG
>JJOG01003589.1:0-10554 GCA_000715275.1 Gyrodactylus salaris
TGTTCGTGTCACTTACGAGATTCTCAGAGTGCTTCCTGCGAGGAATTTCAAGAAATTTATTTTATTAAATTCAATAAAAGGGTTTATTAAGGTCATTTTTTGATATTCTTATTCAAAAAGACTTGGAAACTTTCACAGATGATTTTTTGATTTTCATTCATTCCCTTCGTTCATAACGGATAAGCCCATTGTATTGAAATTTCTAATCAACTTTTCTCTAGAAATCATCCGTCCTATCAATTGCATCCTTGGACTCCGCCAAGGAGCCTCCAAAGGGCAAATTGACCAAAACGAATAGCCTGCCGATCCTGTAAGGTGAGGGTCACGATTCTCACATTTTATTTCTCCCATTGCCAATTTGCAACAGCAATATACAGACCGTTGTCTCCAAATCGAACCAAAGCTCTTTCACGAATACACATCATATATGAAAATTTCCTATTTTATATAACTTTTGACTATTTTCACATTAACTAAACCTCTCATGGCAACACATTGTAAGCTTAAGAGAAGTCTAAGGTTATCCGCTAAACAGTTGTTACTTTTTCTTATAATTTGTTTCTTAATAAATGATTTTTTATCATCACAAACTGATCTATTAATTATCAGTAGATTTCAGATAGCCTTTGATAGATTAAATTGTTTATTAACTTGCAAAGTTTCATCGACAAGGTTTTTGTGGTTTTTACAAATAAATTAAATCTTATACTTGATGTAGCAATTTTGGTTTCTTCTTACTGCTAACGCCTTCTTACCAATGAGAGAGTTCTCTTCCCTACTACCACTTATAAAATCCTTTGGGATCTACACAATTTATATCAAGAGAACTGAAAAGATTCTTCAAATTGTCTGAACTGGTTTGTGGGTTTAGTTGAGAAGATTTCGTTTTTGTTAGTAATAATCTCTTTATTCTGACCTTGAAGTATATCAATTAAAATCTAATTGCGCGCTCATTTCTTTGTTTATCTATAATGATAATATGATTTATATTGGTAATAAGTATCCAGATACATCAGTGTCACAATTTCTTTATTTCAACAATTCGCAGATTTAAATATCTTTCAAATAGGATAAATAACTAAGGCTCAATCAGAGTTCCTCTTTGTGTATCTCTCTCGATAGAATATCAACCTCTTTGACAAATACCTCCCGAGAATGCACATGCAAATGAAGAAGAATAAGTAGATCACTGTAATTATGATCGAGATCAGACTAGTCGAGAGACGACACTTTTTATTCCTCTGCCTAAAGTCATCCTGCGTCAAGTACCAACGATCGCAATGACACTCAAAGTTCCCCATTAACTCCTGGCACCCATCACTACCAAGGTAGCAGTCACTCTGATAGTCCAAGTGCACTTCGTTGGAGCATTCCTGAATGTCCACAATTGTCAGCGGTATTTGGTTCTTGAGATTTGGAAAGTTGTAAAAGTGCGTCTTTGTCAGGCTGTTGTAGATCTGAAAGAGGTCCCCGTTCTTCGTGGACAAGAAGCCAGGGTTCACTGAGTAGAGGGATCTATTCGCCTCGAGAATCAACGTCCTATATAGGCCAATCTTTAGATGATTCTCAATTATGATCTCGACTGGATCGTAAGAGTACTGCTCGTACATATTCTTCGGCTCCATGAGGAGAGTGGATCTTTTCGGCCTGATGTGACCCTTGAGTTCTTTCTCTGCCTTCTCTCTGTCGAAGGTGTGCAGGAATAGCTCATCATATTTAAGGAAAAGATCCCAATTGTAATTTCTGCTGTCATTGTACCAGCGACCGCCGTTTCTACCGGCTGGGAATTTCAACTCCAGCGTCAAAATAATCTTTTTCTGACCAGTGAGTCTCCTAACTTCAATTCGATCAATGTTGTAAAAGGCATCCTGGAGAATCTCGTAAGGTCCTCGCTTGAAAGAATGATAAAATATAAGCTTTAGATCGCGATCAATATCCTCTTTGTCCATCGCTTGTATTTGAAAGTCTTCGTTATACAAGAGTAATCCCTCTAGATGAAAACGGTCTATTGCATATTCACACAATAGGCCAACGTGTTCTTTCTGGCATTCACATCGGAATGTCCCTGGTAATGAGATACATTGTCCAAAATTGCACGGCTGATCTTGGCATGTGAATTCCTTCTTTTCAGTTAGGGTTCTATTCAACTTTAAGCACTGCTTTCCATCTTCAGTGAGCCTCTTTCCCGGTTGACAAAAGCAGAAATAACCATAAAGGTTATTGTAGCACTCAAATCCCTCAGATTTGGGGCAGACTTTATCCAAAAGGCATTCGTTAACATCTAGACACTTATTCTCATCCGAAGGGTCGACTTTAATGAAGGGTCCTGAACAGTCGCATTTGAAGAAGCCAAACAGGTTGACGCACTCCGCCTGACATAAGCCATTCTTTTCCAAAGCACATTCATCTATGTCATAGCATCTGTTGCTCTTCAAGGAGAAGCCTTTTCGACAAATACAGACATAGCTTCCCTGAAGGTTTACGCACTTGTGTGGTATCTCGTCGAAGTCGCCGCAAATGTCCAATGACTGACATTCGTTAATGTCGACGCATTGCAAATTTACCACTCTGTGGCCTGCTGGACAGTCAGGACATGCTGGTAGACTCGATTTGGGATCCTTCGAGCAAGATCTATCCTTGCAATCTGCTCCTTCGTAGCCTGCGTTACATTCACACGCCAAAAAAATATTACCAAGTTTCCCAATCAAGCCAGGAGTGAGCGGACCTTTGACGAGGCCGTTATAACAACTTGTGTGCTTCAAGCGGACGTAATAGGTCGAAAAGTATTGGTCATTACTGTTCACTTCAGTGACAAATAAGCTTGGTATTATGTGGGTTTTGGGTTGGTTGAAGACTTCAAGGTAATTCCCGTTTATTCTAACTTCAATTGTATTTTCTGAGTATTCTTTCAGTGTGAGACCGTTGTGCGTTAGTACTGTGTAAGAGTAGCCGGGCTTTATTTGAACTATTCTCACTGAATCTTCTTTCGCCATGTTATAGACGACCTCGAGGCTGTTAAAGGTCCAATGGTCCAACTCTTTCTCGCCTCTTTTATCATTTTCTTGCATCAACTGCGATATGCACAGTGGCAAATCGTTGATAATGAGCTTTTCGCAGATTTTGAGGAACTTTTTAAACTTTACATTATCGTTCTTTGAGAGTTTAATAATCTCCTTAGGAGTTTTTCTAACCCGTACACTTGGATAGATTTCATTTATCATCTTGAATGTCTTCAACGTGATTGATTTATCCTGAAATAGTCGAATATTCTCATACCCCAATCTCCAGTATTCAATCATTTCTGCAAAGAACGCTTCACTCAGAGCGCTGCTCACAGTGAATTTTGCATTCTTCTTTAAAAAGTAAACATCCAGGTTTCCCATTAGGCCGGAGAAGCTGTTCTTTAGGATTCTATTAAATGTCATTTCCATGGACATTGATAGGTCGTTATGGTGAAGGATGATTTTCAACTTTTCGGGTACCATAATCTCGAGAATGCCATTTGAAACGCGGGTCAGACGGAATTTCTTGTTGATGAAACTGTTTGTTGTGAAGGAGTTGACATCTATCTTCCCTGTTGGTAGGGTGAGAAATATCTTCTTCTCTGTTCCATCATAAGCTATTTCCAAGGATGGCAATTCGTAGGCATAAATGCAAACACCCGTTAGAATGTATCGATTTAGCCTAATGAATCTATTAACATTCTCCAGATGAAACCTTTCCACGCGAATTTGTACAAAGAACTTATCATTGAGGTTTTGCTGTAGAAGAATGAATTCGCCTTCAGTTTTAATAGAATATGTAATGTTTTCTATTGTTCTCACTTCAATGCCTCCTGAGTCATCTGGGTTTAATAGCAGCTGGGATCTTGCACGGTAAAAGTGGAACGATAGTAATACTGAGAATACGAGCAGGCTGTCTTTGGGTCTCATGATTTTATTCTCTGAACGGTTGTTGAGGTTTTTGTAAATATTGCATTTTTACTGTTTATCTTTGAGCTACCAATTATTGAATGTACATTTGTGCAAATACGACTCTCGGGGTGAGATGAGGTTAAACCAACAAGCACTAGTCAATGAAATTACTAAACTCAGCTCTTGTGCGTAGCAGTGGGTATTCTTTAGCTAGATACACATGGCTGGATTCATCTTCGAAAAACGGAATCTTCTTCATGTATGTGTTGTGGTCAAAGAGTTTAACTTGGCCATTATATATAATTACCGGTCAAAGTGAATAATCAAGAGGGTTGTTGTCAAAGTATGTAATCAATTTATGATATTTTCACATCTTAAAATGATTAATTTATGGATCAACTTTTGATAGCTAGCAAGATCTTCAAAAGGACTACAGTTTCGAAAAATATGAAGACTATCTTTTGAAAAATAGAGATTTTATAAGAGTTTTGCATGAAAACTTTGTGCATTTTCTCATGTATCAAACAGTGAAAAGAATGAATCAATCTGAAATCATACATTTTAAATAACAAGACTAGAGGCATTTACAGCTATTCTCAACCTTGCTGGTTCTAAATATCCGTATTGGCTTATCCTGAACAATGGAATTATGAATAGGTCGGAGACAATCGATGTTATGCCTCTATTTTTTATGAAGAACATATTTATGAAGTAATTTGACTCTTCATTACGACAATGCCTAATCGTGAAATGAATATTTTAAATCTTGAATATATTAGATATATTGTTCTTAATCATTAAGAATTTAATTTCTTAACCCTAGAACTGGAAATGGGGGTGAAAACACCCCCGATCGATTCTAAACTGGAAAATATAAGAGAAGAAAAATGATTGGCCAATAAGCCCGTTATGTATTCTATGTTTTTTCATTCATCTATGGTATAATCTTATTTTTGAGTTTATCTGTTTTCTTTTCTAATGGTTATCCCTCTCGGGAAAAATTGTCGGCGAGCCAAAAATCTTTTTCTTCAAATAAAAAAGAAAAGTCATTCTTGCAATAAACTATGAATAGTGAATCTCTCCAGGAGTTTAGTATCAAACATATATAGTGACTCCTATTTACCTAAATTCAGCACCGACCACGAAGTTGAAATAATTTCCGATCCTTATAGGGTTAATTTAGACTTGAAAGTATAGAAATCTTGGCTTTTGGAGGGAAGAAAAGATATTTATAACAGGTGACGCTACTGTGGTAAGTATATGACTGAGAAAAGGACCAGTTATATAAACAATATTAATTTCATCAAAAATAAAACAATTTCATTCTTTTACAATATTTAAAAAATAAAGGTTGTCTTTTGCAAAGGCGTGATAATATATTTAGAGTTTGTGTTTTTTTCTTATTTACAAGACCCCTCTATATGAATAAAATTACATGAAAAAATAAGAGAGCACTCACGCCTCAACCTCAAATGAGAATGCACAGCTGGGGAGTGATTGGCCTTTAGTCGCCTCCTTTCTCTCGCCAGTGCCATGTTTAAAAATAAAATGGATATGACATGGTAATTATTCTTACTTCTTCAAATTTGGAAATAAATTACAACTTGTACATGGATAAAAAGGTAGCCAATGGGCCACCATACAATACTTTATATAGATATTAGGAATTGAATTTACAATTGTATGTTTACTTAGGTAAATAAGGATAAAAAGGTAGGTTTTGAAATAGGTTGCTGAAATCTTTGGATTGTGTAGTTTTTTGGAGCCAAGATTTTGTATTCCTGATATGTGAATGAAAAAAAATAAAAAAACACAATTTCTGAGTATTGGGCAAAGACTCTCATATCGCAAAAATATAGAATACATTAAAAATTGAATGGGTTTCAAAGGGTGGGGTGGAGAGATCACATTGTTGGCCGTTGTTGCAGTTGGGCCGGGTGATATGCCGAGGCGGAAGGGGGATTTTGCGGTGGTGGGAAGAACTGCTGGGAGTTGGCCTGAAAGATCGCCTGCGGCTGGGTGTTGGGATTGAACTGAGGCCGGTTGAAGAAGGCTTGATGGCCTTGCGGAGCGCTCTGCGGCTGCTGCTGGATCATCTGGGAGAGGTTCTGGGCGTTAATAAAGTGCTGTTGCTGCTGAGACCTCTGGAGGCCGGCGTTGGTGGTCGCTACGAGTCCGCCACTTTGATAGCTGACGCCTCCGTTGCCACTCTGTGGACTGAGCAGTCTTTGTTGGTAGAGGAAGTTGTCGTTTATTTCTGGGCTCTGTTGGAGATGCAACCGCGTGCCAGCATAGTTTATTTGGGTATCTTTAAAGGTTTCAATATTTCATTTTAATGTTCATAAATGCATATTTTTTTTTGTAATTTTGTACAAACTGCCCATATTACTCGCGAGCAGGGGGACTTACTAAAGAATTGATTATTCTGAATGTTCTGTTGGAAGGGCAAGGCATGTCCATGGCCCCAGATATTCGGCTGACAGACGGATATCGTTTGGGGTATTGTTTGTGAAGTGACAACCTTATTCTGGTTCGTCTTATCAGCTATGATGAATAGATATGGATTAGTAAAATAGTATAGAATTCTATTTACAAGCACTCTGTGACCGAGAATTTGTGAGTTGGAGTAACCAAACAAAGTGTTTTTGAAATGAAACCTCAGATATTAAAATCACGACTTTTAAGTTGCCAAAAGGTTCAGCTTCTTGTAACATTCAAAACTCCTCATGCCACCGAGATTTCAAATCAGACGAAATTTGACAAAAGTTTTAGATATTAAAAATTTTTCCATCAAAAGATAATTTCATGCTTTTGAGTAATTTCAGCATATTTTTAAACTCAGGTTAAAAAAATGAAAAAATACTATTTAGACTTTCAGAAAATGGTTGCTTTTGAAAGCTTTTAAGATTTGAGATATTGGGCTGATTCAATAGAGAAAAAAATCAAATGAACCGTTAGAATCAAAGAAGGAAAATGAGGATTTGTTGGGTGGAAAACTGCAAATAAAAAACTTTTGTTTTTTTAAAAGTGTGAATCGTCAACAAACTCACAATCAGTTCAATAAATTTTTATTCAAAATCTCTAAAAGAAAATGATGAAGTAAAGGTTGTTTATGAAGCACATATTTTCCAACATGAAAAGTGCCAACTTACCAAAGGAATCAACTTCGTAAGTGGAGAAGGCTTGCAAATCGACCTGTTGATAGGCCTGTTGAGGGGCCGGCGGGAAGGTGGACAAAAATGCTGGCGTGTTGACCTGCATCGGGGTGTTCATGGCGACAACGCAGTTCGCCGATGTTGTAACACTCATAATTGACGGAGTGGGCGGCTTATGCGTGAGCTGCGGTGGAGTTGCCGATGGCGGTCGTGATCCGTCGTCTTGTATGGAATTGGGGTTGGAGTAGGAGCCGTTTTGGGCGTTGTGGCCACTAGGAGGGGTGGGAATCTTTTGCTGCTTCGCCTTCTGCACCTGGCTGACAATGACGGGCGGCTCAAAGAGAACGCTGTCGTCAATGGAACTCTCCCCGGTGTTCTTCTCCTCCCCGGCCGAAGAGGGTACATCGGCGAGGGACGAGGAGTCGGAGAAGTGGACGACTGGCGTTGAGGAGGAATGATTCAACTTTGTGGGCACTGACGCCGGGGACTTGATCGAGTAGTTGGCACCGACGTTGGAGTTTGGCGTCTGTTGTTGCGTCGGCATGTTCGTTGTGTGCGTCTCTTCAACTCCGACCTGGATTTCAAATATAAATTAATCAAAAGTGTCATGAGTTTCTTTGCCCACTTTAGATCTTGAAAAAATAACCGATAAATACTGATGGTTAAGGCTAACTAAAATATGCATTCTTTTTTGAAAAATATGCAAAGTAATCTTGGAAATATGCAAAAATAAACTTTTTACTGTGTAAAACAGGAAGAAATAATCGTGAAATATGCAAATCGGGACACATTTCTGTCTAAAATTTGTATAATTTAAAGAAAAATATGCATTTGCTAGCCCTACTGATAGTTATAAACTTACAGATGATGCCCTACGATCTGGTATCGGCGACGGATTCGAGCAAATCAAATGCGGCTCTGGCGTTTGATGGGGACTGGGAGTGGTCGACTGGCGGTAATGGGCGTTTCTGTTGTTGAAGTTGTTAGCATGAAGATTGCTATTATTATTTCCCAGCAGGTCGATGAGCCTCTGCTTGTTCTCAATGTTGGACGCTGAAACCGAGGCCGGCTGGCCGGATGAGTATGGATTCGGGGTTGACATTGAAGAAGTGGGCATGTTGGAAGTCTGTTGTTGTTGTGGCTGCTGCTGTTGCCCGGAGGCTAGCATCATTGGGCTGTCGGCCATGAAACGGTTCGGAGTAACGTTGCCAGACTAAATTTATTAAACATGGATTAACATTTTTACAAAGCAAATCAAGCTTCATGATTCTAGAGAGCTTTTGGGTTGTAGAAATTGTGTGAATTTTCAAAATCCACTCACTCTAGAGACTTGATGTGACGGAGATTGCTGAGGCGTTTTCTGTTGCTTCACGGGGGGGTTAGCTGAGGCATAGGAGGATTTCATGCTGACGCGATTGTTTCTTGCCTGTGTCTAAAGGTGGAAAGGAAAAAGATTTTGAGTTTTCATTTCAAAAAAGATTTTCGTTAGGGCTGAACAATTAAAATCATGCTTTAGGGCATGTGACTGAATGAGGCTACGCCAGAAGAATCTCAGGGGATTTCTCCTTTTTTATTTTATTCAAGTATCAAGGGGCCAAGTTTTCCCCCCACTTACCACCCATTTCTGACGGTCCACAGAGGAGAGTCGGCGCCAAATCTTACTAATCTCTTTGGCGCGTATCTGAAAGTCGGGATATTGACTCTTCAACTCTGTCATATTCGAGTTAGCATACAAGACCGGTGCAATAGTGCTCAGCGTGCCCAGTTTCTCATCGTCCTCCCATTTACAGAGGTTTATCCTCTTATTTGTCGCGCTACTGTTACTGCCATTGTTAGAAGTAGTATTGGCAGTGGAGGTTACAGTGGAAGTCGAAGGATTTTGATTGAATTCTGGAGACATCATGCCACTGCTGCCGTTACCACCGCCACTGAGACTACCCCCGACGCTGCATTGTGGAGATTCGATAATGGCCGGCTGTTGTGCAATGACCGGCTGCTGTTGTTGCGGCGGTTGAGGTGGTCTCTGCTGGAATTGTTGTGGGAATTGGACGCCCTTGGGGGAGAACTGACCGGGGTGCATTTGGCCCTGTTGCTGCTGCTGTGGCTGGAATTGCTGCGGTTGGAATTGGTTGGCCATCTTTGCGGCCTGATAAAACTGTTGTTGTTGCGGGGTCGGCTGAGGGCCTTGTTGGAATGTCGACTGACGAATCATCATTCGTTGGTTATTCCAACCGGATAGCATTTGATCCGGCTGATGTTGCTGTGGAAAGATCTGGTTATGTGGATATGTCGGTTGGGGCAATTGTCCGTTGATGGAGACCTGCGGGAGTGGCGGTTGTTGGCGTGGGAAGTTGGCCAACTTTTGATTAGACAGCACCTGTTGGGAGTAGAAGCCTTGCTGGTGCTGTTGTTGTGGAGGTTGTTGTTGCTGTTGGTAGAACTGTGGAGGAATGGTGTTGATTCTGGACTGAATCTGCTGCTGTTGTTGTTGTTGGAATTGATACTTCTGGGCATCTACAAGAGCCTGGTTGATAAGTTGATTATTAGTCACCTTGTTGGGGAGATTTTGATGTCTCTGTATTTGCTGTTGCATCTGGAATGATGGGTGCTGGTGTTGTTCATTGAGGTGATGGGTATTCTGGAAGTTGCCCACCAAATTCGATGGAGGTACCTGGTTGGAGAGCAACTGTTGTTGAATGCGGCCTTGTTGCTTCACTGTCTGCTGGGGAGATACAGAGAGCGGGTTGTTCGTATGGAATGACTGATGTTGAGGCGAGAGAGTCAGCTTGTTATACTGGAATAAATAGGTTTTATATTACTCATTAGCAGGGCAACCATAAATATGCTTCTAAAATTTCTCAATATGCGTCTATAATATACCCATAAAATGTTGAAATATACCCTTAAATATACTCTTATAATTAGGGCTACCAAATGAACTTTTTTTTATTCGCTCAATAGCTTATCAAATGAGTTCTTCTCCCAAAAAACTAATTCCCGTCACTTAAAAATGCCTGTGAGAAAAGATGCAAATTCACTCTTTCAATTATATTTTGCATCTTTTCGCCCTACTTATAATGTTGGAAGAAATTAGAGTTTCAAGATGTTTGGTTTAGGAAGTTCTCAAAGTTGAAAATGTAAACACATAGAATTTTGAACGACTGAATCTCTCGTTAAGCAATTAGAAAATGCATACACCAAACAGCACACACCGACGTGTGATTGGCCTAGGACACGGGTTTGGACACACCCGAGAATGATTGGCCAGAATGAGCAGGTTATCAAACCTCTCTCATGTATAAATATCTATGTCGGTGTAAGGTCTGATGAGAGCCGACGAAAATAAAGCTTTTTATTACCTATTCAAGTCGTTATCTCCACAGCATGACTCTAAGTCAGCAATCTGCTAACATCTTCGAGGAAATTAGGCATATTATGTCCTCAAGTTTGGAATGAATACTCCATTATTATGCTTTTACCAATTT
>JJOG01003590.1:0-11648 GCA_000715275.1 Gyrodactylus salaris
TAGAATAATTTCTCAGTAACAATCCTCTTTTAAGGATTGTATTTCGTAAACGCATAAAAAATATACGTTTTGGGAAATGAATACTCCCATTATTATGCTTTTACCTATTTTATGCAAAATGCATACGTTTATACTTTTATAACTCCTAAATCTGGGGTCCAAATTAATTTTTTTCTCGACCCTTATAGTTCTCAGCCTAAGCCTATTGACATATCTTAAAATCGAAAATATGCTTTTGGTTGCCCTGATAATCACTGACTACAGTTTGAATTCTGAATTTTTTTGATAATGTCCGCAACTTATGAAAATCCAAAAAATCGCTTTTATTCATAGCAATCTGAATAAACTATAATATGATGATTTTAACGCGGAAAATGACACACTTGACACAATTCTTATATTAAGTGCGATCAATTGATCTTGAAAATATTTTTACTTTTTCTATCCAGGTACCAAACGAGGATTTTTTTTGCGGCTCTGATATTGTATTAGCATCACAGTAACTCGCATCTGAACGCTTATTATTCTTCGTTGTCATTAAACTAATTGAGAGCTCCTTCAGAAATTTCTGCGCGATATAGAAAATTCGAATTTATTAGGCCAAAGATTTCAAATGAATCTAATTCAGCCATGTCTAATATATTCAAAATTATTGTGCCAAAGATTATCCTTACGTTGTTCTTCTAGAGCTATGATTACTAATAAATTGATCAAGAACGTATACTCCGCCCTTTGTTGAGTTGTAGTATTCGGTAATCTCAGGTTTTATTACGATTTATTTATTGTGAAGTGAGAGTAGTAGTACTACGGGACGATTTTTCTTCTGATTATGGGTCTACCATCATTTGAGAAATGATGAGAAAGCTGCTAAATCTCATACCTGGCATCCATGAGTAAACTAAGAAATTATTGATAATGGATTGATTTATAAAATGCAGGAAAAAGTCATTCATTTCCGTGAAGTTGAAATCCATTTTCTTCGGCCCAGAAACTAAGTAAAAAGTTTTTTCTCCTTTATCTGTCTTGATTGATTTCTATAGTAAAGTAAAAAAGTTTAAATTTCTTCTTAATCGTTTTTTTACATCAGTAATGATACTATCCTTTTCAGATAGTGATAAATTCAGAAATATCTGAATCGATTCAATGCATCGATTCTATTCGTCATAGTCTTAGTGAAATGTTTTTCTTTTCAGCATTCTATTTGAGGAACAATTTAGGGACACGTTGAACATTTTTCTCATCCCAAAGTTTTAAGTGAAAAAAGATTTGGTCAGTTCCGCTACCTCTTATTATTCTAATTGAAATCATTGTTGTCTCGATTGAGAGTCCCTCATTTTCATCTTCAATAATAAACTAAAAAAACTTCTATGTTTTACAACTTATCATTTCAAGATTAAACATTGGAATATAAAAATTAATTTTGAACTTATATAATTTCACTTTTTGTACAAGTTCTGAAACTCAGGAAGTAAAAAAACCGACGAATTACCTGAGGAAAAGTGAATTCGAATTGTACCCTGTAGCAAAGTGGTTTGCAGAAGAGAAAATCAATCTTGATGCTGAGAATATTAACGATATTTTGTCAATTTGCTCAGAAAATAAAAGAGATTTTGCAGCCTTACATTATCTCTTCGACATGTTATCGTTCAATCAATTTGTAAGTCTTCTTTTGATAATAATTTTGTTAAAAGTTAAAGGTTTTCCAGATTGATATATTCGATGTTTTAATTTGTATATTAAGAGTACAAAAGCCGAGTAAGCATAAAAACAAAAATGTCTATATGCATTATTTCATGGTGAGATGTTTGATGTTAGCGGTTTATAAGTTTATTAGAGTTAAATCTGATATTACAGTAAAAACAGAAATATATAAATAGCTTGTTTTTTAGTAAAGAAATATTCAAGCAAATGAGTGAAGATGCTTTTTATGAGTTCTACGAGCGCCAAGAGTATATGGTTAGTTGTAAATTTAATTTAACAAATTAAATAAGATGCATCATACAAATCTCAAATACAGTTGAAGGATGAGATCAAAAAAATAGACCGGAAATCAATACACTTTTAGAACCGCAATTTCATACTAACTAAGACATACTATCTGACAATCTTTTTTATCCCTGTTACTGACAAATTTATTTCTGTGAAAAATGGGCGTTGATGGCACTTTTGGCCTAAATTTCCCTAATTCTATGAGTTTTGTGGATTTGAATAGACACGTGGAAAACTCATTTAAAGTTGCCATTCATTTAAATATGATTCGAAGAAGGGTTCTATGATCTAGAGAAGGATTTATTTCTTATTCATCGTAATAACTATTCTGAGAATTTTGAAGGTAACGACGATTACGTTTGAAGAGGAATCAGCTAAACTTAAGGATTATATTAGAAAGCGTATTTCACAGAGTGATATCAAGGTTATTTTTGAGAATATGTCATCAACATCACTATTGAATTGTCCTTTGCCTTACGATTGTCAACTAACTTCATCATGAGTGGAAAGAAGTTTCTCTCGTATGACGATGACAAGCCCTTTACCCCTGAAAATCCTAAGCCTTATACTTTTAGAGCAAAGATACACATATTAATATACTGTAAATAATTTCAGTAAGTAGTTGCATATAAGTACAGAAATATTTTGGGTAGCCCTAATAAGGAAACTATGGACGCAAAACAGGTCTGAGATAAACAATTTTGTCAGATACTTGATCAACATGAAACTGCGGTTCAGAAAATATTTTTTCTTTTCTGATGTCATCCTCATATACAAGTGCAACACTCAAAATGTACAGCAATTTGCGATTAATTTGCGATTTTTACATGGAGTGTTTGGTATAGAATAAATTGTAAATGATTCTCATTGATTGTTGTAATTTTTTGAAATGAGAATCATTTATAATTTATTTTATTCCAAACTCTGCATGTAAAAATCTCAAAATAGAAATTAATCCAAATTGCTGTACCTTTTGAGTGTTAGACCTGTATTAAGAAGATTATATTTTTCTTAATTTGAACCTATTGAGATATTTTAAACAATTTTTCAAATTTACTTTTATTCCCAAGTATAAATCACCTCAGAAATTATCAAAAGAAGCTCGATTTGTCTACTCGTACTTTACAAACTGGAACAAGATTCTTTATTCGTATTCAGTTCCGGGTGTTGATAATTCCAAAATGAATTATTTAGATGTGAGTTGATATTATAAATATCACTTTTGGTGTTACATTTCAATCTTACTCAAGTCTTAAGAGATAGTATGACTAATTATCAATAGTATGTACAACCCATATTTAATAAAAGAGGAAGAGTGAACGACATCTTAAGAAGGAGTTAAGGAGTTTTAAATCTTAAAAAGGACCTTGAATAAAAATCTTATTTATTTCTCATTATCCAAGTTCATGAATTACCTATTCTCGTCATACAACAGTATTTGGAATCCTGCGAAGAATAATGTTTACGAGAATATGGATCAAACTCTATGCAATTACTGGGCGGACTCATCTCATAACACGTAAGTTGAAGAAAATATTTCTATCAATCAATATCTGTGTGCAAAGTAAATTCTAGTTTTGCTCCGAGGTTGAATATAGAACATCCACATTTATTCAATCGAGGTGGGAAAATCACCTTCTTCAGTCGTATTTTCTGACTAGGGTTTTAGGATAGGAAAACGTCACACAACCGACTTTAATACATAAACCATACTAGCCTCAACCTTAAATATATTAAATGCACATTATATTCTCATTGGTTTTTCAACTACAAAAATGTGATCTCTCAACCAATCGAAAAATTTAAGTGAATCGTGGCATAGCATTGAAAACTGTATCATTCTTGTTAAACACTCTTCTGGGAACTAAGTAGTAGATTATTGAAGACAAAGTCATAGATAATTAGGAGTAAGGCAGTAATGAGTTAATTATTAAGGTACCTGATTGGTGATCAAGTTTTTGGAACAAGCTCTTCTGATGCTTATAAAGCTGTGCTACTTGAGGGATGTCGATGTTTGGAGCGTGAGTCCGAAAAAATTGAATAAATTAAAAAGAATTCTGATAATTATTTCTTTTAAATAATTTAATAAAAAATCTTGACAGTTGATTGCTGGAATGGCAATAATGAACCTATTATAACACATGGAAATACGAGAACCACAATTGTGAAACTTATAAATGTGTGTAAAGCTATTCGAGACTTTGCTTTTGCCGTTTCTGAGTAAGTTACAGCATTGGAAAACCTGCATAATATATATAATACTAGCTGACCCGCTCGCGCTTCGCCGCGAGGGAGGAGCTCTGAGACGGTGTAAAATGGGAAAAGGGAGGGGAAAAAATACAAAAAGGGGGAGGAGAAGGACAAAAGGGTGAAAGGGAGAAAATAGGAAGGAAGGGAAAAGGGATTCAAAAAGATCCGTAAAAAGGATGGTGTTGTAAAATGGGGGTGGGGAAGAAGAGAGAAGTTATAAATTGAAAGAGGTAGTACATTTCAATATTAAAAGAACAAAAAGGTGCTCATTGAGCACTGCTAACAAAATACAAAATATTACACAAAAAATATGGGATTGAAATCTTAGAATCAAGAAAAAATCTTTGTTTCCCAAGTCCTATAATATGTTTACTCATATTCGATTCCGTTATCCCCCCTCCTCGAAATGGGTTAAATATGTAAATAGTTTCAAAACCACCGCTCATGTGATCACATAAAATAGACTCGGCTATAAAACTATAATATAGGACTTATGGAACTATTCTCTACACTACCCCTGATTTTTTCTTGATGCTAAGATTTCATCCCTTTTTCAGTTTTTTTTGATTCCCTTTTTCTTCTTTTTTCTTCCCCTTTCTCTCCTGCTTTAATATTTTCTCTCTACCCTTTTATTCCTTTTTCCTACTTCAAAGCCCTCCCCTTCCTTCCTGTTTTCACCCATTTTTTCCCTTTCCTTCCCGTTTTCGTATTTTATCCTCTCCCTCATCAACCCCTTCCTTTTCCCATTTTACCCCGTCTCAGAGCTCTGGCGAAGCGCGAGCAGGTCATCTAGTATATAATATATTTGACTGTTTGAAAAAAACCTCTTCTATTCATTGAATGATTTGAATTTTGTCCTTGAATAAAATATTTTGTAAATAATAATTCCATAGGTACCCATTGGTTTTGTCGATCGAGAATCATTGCTCCGTCCAACAACAGAAACAGATAGCAGAAATATTCAGAGGAATATTTGGAGGTTAGAAAAACAAAAAATCAATATTCAATCCTCTAAGAATTGCTCTTATCTGCTCCACTAGGTCCTGATAAAGAACTTATAAATGGAGTGAAGCAAGTTCCGTCTCCAAACAGTTTGAAGAGAAAGATTCTTATAAAAGTAGAGTTTCAAATAAAATTTCTTTCTTTCACTTAATCTTGCCAATTTAATTTCAAACTATTTCATGTTAACATTTTTTTTTCTTGTTATGGATTTCTAATGGCCTTATGCTTTAATTTTTTTTCAAGGCAAAGAAAATTCAAGACGATGAGCCAGAAGAATTTAAAATTATTGCAAATAAAGTATTGGTCAAGTCAGTCGAAGGGATTGTAAGTATTGTAAATTGGAATCACACAAATAAGTATAGGAACGATTATCTACATGGAAATTCTAATCAGTTTTTTATGTTAGCTATTATCTGTTAATATTATCTGCGTTTGACTGAAATATTTTCTGAAGAATTCTATGACCTGCCTTGGTTGACTCATCGTCTCATAAGTTGTACTCTTGAAATGCGAAGATTTATGGATGAAGAAGTTCGTGATTCTCAGAACGCTCGGTTGTTTTATCTCGAAAGGAGTTAAACATTATTGTGATGGATTTATTACCATTTGTTCTCTTATTCTATCTACTTCAGGTTTTGAACTAAATTAAGAACTAAAAATGTGTTATGTGACCCGTCTTTCTCTAATTCTGTCCACTCTACGTTCGATAAAATTCCTGAGGTACTGTATTCAAAGACTAAAATTAATATTTATCTAGTATGAAGATCACTATGCAACGCTCGATAACGATTATAAAATGATAATTAGTAGAGGAACCGATAGGAAGAGTTACTCACTTGATGAAAAGTATTCTGTGAGTTAATCTTTGACGATCTAAATTAGATGATATTTAAACAACAAGAGAACGCAGTTAATACAGATATTTGGGGTGAAGAAATCCTTAGCAAATCCTACTTTCATGATAACATGGACTCTGATCTTGCATATCATTGGCTTATGAAATACAGTATTCAAGAATGTGGACTTTTTGTCGTTCGTCCTAATGAGAGAGACGACCTAGTATTATCTGTTCTGTGAGTCAAACGTTGCAGCCAAAATAATAACTTTTGACTTTTGGCCACAGTAATCTCTGACTATTAGATAGATTCTCTTAATTTTCTTCAAAGCTATTCAAAGAAGATGAATCTTAAGCATGAATATTCAATCGATCTTATCTTTCAAAGTCAATCCATCTGATCGTAGAATATTTTCTAATCCATGAGGATAGTTTATCTCAATTTTCAATGCTGACGGTGTTTTGATAATAAATCTGCATATATTCATTTTGTATCTTAATACACGTATTTTTTTAAATTTAAGAATGGTCGAAAATGCATCTGCACATAATAATTTAACATGTAAGATGTTAGATTGAGTCAGCCTGTTTGCTGATTGATTAATAGAAAAATACCTGCAATTTCCAAGCAAAAGTCTTATAAAATATCTATTTAAAAAATTCATTTTTACTGTAATGTAGTCCTTTAAGAGATATTGCCGGTTATTGCAAGATTTGCCATACAATATTCGTTTAAATATGTAAGAAATATCTCAAATTTACTGGTCGTGTATTAGGGTAATTATAAAAATCAAATGGAGTTTTAATTTTCATATTAATAAAAAGTGTAGATGTTGTTTATTTATCCTAAACTATAGGACATACCAATGTATATTATTAAAACAAAGTGAACAACTCTAAATAATTATCATAAAAAAAGGCTAAAACGTGAATAAAGAGGGGATTATTTATTTATTTGTTTACAAATATTTTCTCGGCAACAGACCTAATTCTCTTTGTCTATGGTCTTCCTTTTTTCTTCACACTATCTCTTGAATTGCATTTTATAGTTTCGATGTTTTCTATATCACAGAAATTGATATGTCTGATGTAGATTTTCTTCAAACCTTCCACTTTGAAGTAATTTTTAATGTGGAAAAAAATACAGTTCAAGTCGCCTGCTAGTTAGCCCAACTCGAATGTGAAATTTTTTATTTGCACAACCAATCAAATTGAGTTGAAATTAAACGTGGACTCGGTAAGGCATTTTTTTCGGGTATTACATGTAACCTCTCCTCCCTTTCCCGCCTCCTATTTTGGACTATGCTAATCATGTATTCTATGTAAAAAGCATAGTCCAATATATCACAGAGGTCATGATTTTATGACGTAATCAGAAAGGTTTATTTTTGTGTCTGATAAGTCAGAAGATTTATTTACATAACCTTAAATTTTGTCACTAGAATAAACTTCAAGAGGCTTGAAAAAAAAGGAAATCTGAGATGGTCTTAAGAAGTTAAAATAACAGTACTTAAGGACGATTTTTCAAGTCATTTTTACTTTTATAATGTTGTGAAAGAGAAGAATCTTAAAAATAACCTTGAGTCAGATAATAAAAAAAATTTCTTCTTATATCCGATTGAATAGAGAATTTAAAAAAATTAAGAATGATATTTTATTCGAATTTATTAAGACCATTTGTGTGATTTCTTTAGTCGATTAATAAAACTTCTTAGGAACACTTAGCAACATTGATGTTAATTTTACTTCATTACAAAAATAGGCTGAGTTAACCTTTTGACTTGGTACACACACATACAAACAAACGTTTTTCTTTCCTACTCTTTAATCATAAATGTTATGTTAATTTTTCCTTTCTTTACTATAATGCACAGATTAGAGGGGTCTTTGATTATGACGAATAGTCCTGTTTATTAATTACAGATTCCAATTCTAACCTTTCTGATTTCATTCAAGTAGACAAAAGACTTTTATTGATGCATTGGTATGTCCAATTGGTTCATAATAAATAAACATCATCTACACTTTCTATCAATATGAAAATTAAAACTCCACTTATACACAATAATTTTCTCATAATTAAATATTATTCAAAGAATAATTATTAATCATTAGAAATAAATGCAATTAATTGTATGCTTTAAAAATTCTTTTTTACTTGTATAGCTTTCGATACTGTGCTTGGTGAGTGAATTCAAAATAAGAGTGTGAACATTTGTTGATTTTTATACACCAATAAATGTTAAAGCATTGATTTTTTTTCTCGTAGTGGTGGAAAATGCTCACATTTCTCGGTAACGAATATAAAAATTAAAAAAAAGGAGAGAAACTTTACCATTAAGGACGGAGAAGATTTCGCATGTCTTGAGGATCTAATATATCATTACAGAGTGAGTTTTTAACTACACTTTATTTGTGATTATTTTCTTCATAGAGAAATCCTTTAATTCTAGGTGACTTTAAAAGTAGAGTTACTCTAAAGGGTTCGCCTCCAGTGTGCCCGCAATGTCAACCTTGGTACGACGACGTTAACTGTTCCGAAGCTCAACATATTCTGAGCAAAATCTGCAGACCTGGCGCGTTTCTCGTGAGATGGAAGCAAAAAGAGGAATATCTAAATACGGGCGAAAGAAATAATCACGGAGAATCTAGCTTTATCATATGCGTCTTGTGAGTAGAAAAACTTAACCCTAATGAGACACTAGGGTTAACCAATATTTTCATTCTTCAACAACTGTAGCATTTTTATGTCTATAAACAGTTCTTTATATATATACATATTATACATTTCTTCCTTAAAATTGAGTCCTGAACAAACTTTCTTAAAAATTCTAAAAACATCTTAAAAACTATTTTGAAATTTGAATTATAAAAAAAAGATACAGATTTTAGATGACTTATAGTTTTTATGAGAAAGTTTGCTCAGAAAGGAAATATATCTAGAATTTAAGACACAAATACTATATATTAGTTAAAACTCATTGATAAATGCTACAGTTGCTGACTTTTGAGAGAAAGAGCACAAATATTGGGTAACTCTTGTGTCTTATAGACAAGCTTCCACTCGCGTGAAGAGCTTTTTAACAAATTGAGAACAAAAATTTATATTAAGAGATTACCAGGCGGTTTATAGAGAAATCGAAGCCAAGAACTTTGGAAAGTTTATTTCAGTGGGAAAAATCCAATTCGATTGTTTACACAACGTTGTGCAGAATTATCGAAAATTTAATACACAAAATGGATTGAAGCTGGAAATACCAGTTAATAGTAAGCTTGTTTTGGCAGTGAAGAAAGTTTGTTCTCGTTAATAATTCCAAAATTTGTAGATCTTAATGGATTGTGAACCATTCGTATTTGACATAACAAACTTGTCAGAACTTATACGTAATTTTTAACATTTTTTGATTAACTTTCTTAAAATTTATTAATAATCGAACAGAATACTACCTGTAGGGGTCAGATAACCTAAAGATCGGTTAGTACGGTTATTAATCGTAACCTGCTTCGTATTTGGTTAATTATCGAAAAGAAAAAAATAATTGTGTAGAAAAGTTTGTCATTTGAAGGATAATTATTCATAATTGAGACACCTAATGAATCATGATGATTCAATTATAGTACAGGTGAAGTATGGTGTTCATTCACCAATAATGCATTAAAATTTGCATTTATATGGTTTTAGATTTTGAATGGCCAATGAAAAACAGTTATTTAACACACGTGGACCCGAGAAAACGTTCTCTCCACTAATTCAATGCATGTCCCCTGCCCCATATCTCCCCATTTTGTAATTTGTTAAGATGTGTGATAAAGGCACATTTTGTCAATGATTAGAATAGATTTATCATATTGTCATTTGTCAGAGGTCAGATGTAATAAAAATCCCTCTGTATCATTTTCAGTGTTAAATAAGTAAATGAGCTAGTCACACCTTTTTTGATGCAGAAGGTAATTTTGTGTTATAAAGGGCTAGAGAAAAATTGCAAGAAGTTATTCTTCAAAAAATGATATCAAACCCCGTGTATGTTTAAATGTGGACTCTGTGAAGTAAAATTATCATGAAATATGATGCTGAACAATCAATAAGGTGTGAAATGTCTTCTTTAACTTTGTTTGAGATAAGATGGTTCTAAATTTTATTTTTAAATTAAAAATTCTAGAAAAAATTTTTTTTCATGATTTTCCTATCAAGAGATATGAGTTTAGTCATAGAAGATAAAAAAGGCTTGATAAAAATCCCTTCATGAGTGTATCTTTGATAAAAAAACATACTATACAATGTGTAGAAATAAATTTTTCATTACACACATACAATCATAGACAAAATGTGCCTTTATCACACACCTTAACAAATTACAAAATGGGGAGATATGGGGGCAGGGGACATGCATTGAATTTGTGGAGAGAACGCTAGCAATAACTGTTTTTAATTGGCCATTCAAAATCTAAAACCATATGAATGCAAATTTTAATTCATTATTGGTGAATTATACCATACTTTACCTGTATCATGATAGTCCCTTACTTGTTAGAAAGTATATTTTTTCATGACTTACCACGAGAGGTTATTATATTTTATCCTTATTTCGAGCCAAGTGTTAGATCATTTTAATATTACTATATTTTAAAATAAAATATTAGAAAACAGAAATATAAAGCCCGTAAAATATGCGGAAGGGAATTATCATATAAGAAAACTCTTATATGATATTTTAAAATAAATAATTTAAGTATTCGGTTACTAAAAATTTGTAACCGCTCATCAACCGTCACTTACTGTGTTTCTGTTAACAGTTAACTGATTCCTAACTACCAGCATTACCAACATCACTCAAGATATTGGATTGAAATAAAGATTATTTTCAAATGTCAGCATTATTGAGAGAAAAATTTGTTTCAGCAATAGGCTCTACAGGAATATTCGTTAAAGAAAGATATAAAACTCTTTTGTTTCAATTCTCCTCCAATGATGAAAGAGAGAAATGGATGACGGAAATTAGTAAGAAATTAGAAAAGCTGAACCAAGTGAATAACAACAACTGTTCAATATGATTGCTTTTATTTTTTTCAATTATTAAAAAATATATTTACACTTTATTTAATTTTAAAAACTTATTCCATTCATTAATTTTAGAGATACAAAAAGTCTGAGGAAAGTCTTAAGAAAAAGTTAATGAGCCTTAAACCATCGAGACAAACAGTAAATAATCAAGGTGACAACTCTGGTACGAGATTAACCAGTAAAGTAAATTAATATCAATCATCAAAATGACAAATTCTTTATAATTTTAGCACGCAAAAAGTTCTAATGTTGCACCAGAACTTTCAAACCTCGTGATATACTTCCTGCATGAGCATTTCAAGAAAGAAATTTTCAAAACCAATTGGGGTGTCATATCGTCATTGAATGAGAACAAAATGGGATGCATCATAGCTAGCAAGACACAAACTGATGATATGCGAGCGTAGGTATATTCGATTTATTATCAAATAATATCAATATACAGGTAAAGTCGCCTAACCGTTCAGCATAGTAGGAGGAAAATTTGTTATATGCAAAAAATCTGAGCAA
>JJOG01003594.1:0-15971 GCA_000715275.1 Gyrodactylus salaris
GCATTTGGTAGCCCTACTTATGATATGTTTTTTAAAAGAGACTTGATATTTTCAATAAATGTCATATCAATAAATTCCTCCCAGTGATAATAAGCCTTGGTTGCAAGTATATCATATTTATGAATATCTTATTTATAAAGACTCTAGTTCTTATAAATCAGGTGAACAAATAATATCCTCAAAACTTCTTAGGCTCTTGATGACACGAGTGTCACACTGGGGTGGAACATAAAAATATTTTTTTGGAAAATGTTCGTTGAATACTTACTAATATGATAACAGAGCATATTCTAAGCCTTAATTCACCTTTCTTTTCACTTTTTGAGTATCTAACTCGAAAACAGTATTTTCATATATAAACTCGTAAAATAAAAATCTAAGAATTTTACGTTTCAAAATTAGTGAAAATATAATATTAGAAAAAATGTCATGGTCCACCCTAGTGTCACACGAACTTTTAAGCTTCCATATTCTCATAATATTCTCATAATTGAATATTCTTATTTGTAACTTCTTCAAAAGCAAGGATGCAATTTATACATTTTTTTGTTTTGTCTACAGAAATAGTCACAATGCATCTTTCTGGTTTGTAGTTCTACTCTCACAACTAATATTTTACACCTTATTTTTAACAGACGTGAATGATTTGAAAAACTAATTCCTCTCATTTCCAATGGCTTTCCTTAGGCACATGGAGTTAGGGAAACACGTCAATTGAGTGTCTCATTTAATTGAATTCTTCTGTTTATATTTCTTCAATTATTTAAGTTTCTCGTTGTAGAATAAACAAAAATTGCATCTCTGGTTAACGACGATGAAGTAAATTAAATTTAAAAAGAAAAATACTTTTCCAACTCTTTCCCAGAAAAAATAGTTATAATAATACCAAGAAACAAATTCATTGAAAGAACCAGAGAATTGCAACCTGATTAACAATGTCATTGAAATACAATTTTTCATTGAATAGTAAAGTACAATTCAAGTTTTCGTTTCGATAAAAATGGCGATGGTATACCCAAATACGGAATATACAATTTCATTCATGACCCATCACTCAACACGTATGTCTACAAGAAGATTGGCCGGTATGACAATGGCAACCTCACGATGATCGATAATATCTGGCCAAATGAAATCAGGGAGACTGCCCCTGAAAGTAGATGCTCCAAGGATTGTAGGTGAGCTTCCACTTGAATTGAGAAACTCGTTAAAGAACTATTTAAAGAATGAATACTTTTAACGAGTTTTTATTAAATTGAATCAAAATATTCCAATTGAAGAAATTCTGGAAAAAGGTAGGCCTAAGACAGATTAAGATTAGCAGAATATTCTTGAGTTTTCATCATGGTTAGAACAGATATTTCTGTAAGAAATTATGGAAGAGCTCATCTGAATATTCGTGTTCCCCGACGATCAATTTGGCGCGAATTTTTATTCTTGTTTACGCGCTGAAATCAGATCAGGAATTTTCGATTCAAACCTTTTAAACGCTCTTTAGATGAAAATCTATTCACTGAAAGTTGAAAGGTAATAAAGAAAAAATTTCAGCTGTACATCACAATTATTTCAGTACGGCCAAAAGGAGAACCGTGTTTCGTCATAATAGGATGAATCGTTGGGGAAGACGGAATTGATCAAATAAAGACTGTAACAGTAGGGTGGACCATAAAACAAATTTATTTGTAGAAAAATAAGTTTCTTTTCACTTAAAACTCTTTTTTAGGGACTCTAACTCGAAAACAATATTTTCATTTCGTTTAAATCCAAAAAATAACAATCTCTGATTTCGTTTCTTTAGAATATGATGAGTAGCGCTACCAAATGCATATCCTTCTTTAAATTATGCATATTTCAGGTATAAATCTGTCTTTATTTGCATATTACTAAGATTACTGTGCATATTTTTCAGAAAGGAGTGCATATTTTGGGTAGCACTAATAATGAGAAATTGACAAAACTGAAAATTCCTCACTATCAGCAATCAGAAAAATTTCTTATTTTGAAACACGAAATTAGAGATTAGATTATTATTGTACAAAGTTTCGAGTTAGAGTCGCTAAAAAATAGTTTCAAGTGAAAAGAAAGGTGAATAAAGGTTTAAAAAAAGGTTTATGGCCTACCCTACTGTAGCACTGCATTATTGGATGAGCTCTTTCATAATTTCCCTGCGAATTCTTGACCAGTTCAAAATACTATTTTTGTGTATTCTTCTAATGTTGGTATAAATATCCCTATATTTTGTAATAAAATGTTGAAAGCACATATGACTGATTATTTTGATTATCCTGTGGTTTTTAATCTCTCCTCCCTCCCCACATACAATGTGATAAATCAAACCTTAAGACAATTGATCAGGTGAAAACCCTTTCTACGGAATTTTAAAATATCTGATAAATATTACTATGCTTAATAGTTTCTAGATCAGTTAGGAAGCTTTTGAGATAAAAGGATGGTTTTTTACCCGAATTTCACTTATCTAGTTCTGATAATTTTCTGAAATTTTCTTTGTATAATTTTTACCTTCAAAAAAATCAGTATCAACAAATTGTTAAATTTGACTGCTTGGCTCCTACAAATTTATTTCTTGTATTTTTAAAAATTTTAAAACATGAGGATTTCATAGTACTTTTTAGTACTTTCACTTGCCCTAGTAATGAGTAGAGCGACCTAAAATGGCACAAAATTGAGTCGAAAATAGGCAGACAAAACTAAAACAAGTGGCGATCAACAAAGTGACTTTAATTTTCATTTAAAATTAATATCTTTGAAGGAGAACATTTCTCCTTCTTATTTCAGGTGTACCTGAAATCATAAATGAAATATAAGCTTTGAAAAACAACAGCAAAGAATTAGCCAACCTTATCTCTTTAAAGCCAAATCATATTTCATGATAAAAAACTTGATTTAAAATCAAGTTAAGTTTACAGCCTAACTAAATATACGTTTATGTGTATTTAGCTCATATTTTCATAGGGCCTGTAACTGTCACCTCCGATTTGTGTCTTCCCGTTGATATAATAGATTTATATTATAAGCTTATCATGTCTTTTACAACACATGGTCGTTGTTTTTTTATTTTGACATATACACATTTTGAACATAGTTATGTTCTCAGAGAGTTGGGAGTCCCAACTCAGGAGCAGTTAAATTCTAAACGCTTAGACGATTGTGCTCTCTCTGAGTTGTACTGCGGCGGTTATTCTTAAAAATAATTTTTTTTGTAGAAAACCTGAAACGAAAAAGAAATTTATTTTTCATTTTGAAAAACAGCACATTGATTCATTCCCACCAGTTGTCTCTGATAGTTTAATGGATGAATCATATTGATGTGAAAATTTTTATTATTAATTTTTTATTATTAAAAAAAGATTCTATTTAATAGGCTTCACTCAGAAATAAAAAATATCATCAGACTGAAATCAGTGACCTCCTAAACTAGGCTTAAAGTGCTTAATTCATATCCTATGCAAACTCCAAAGGGGATAAGGGCCGGTTCAAAACCGAAACTGCCTAAAACACAAACAAAAGTTTTAATCGATTCTTTCACACTTAATTAAGGATTCGTACTAATCAGGGAACGAATTGTGTTCTAACATGTTCTAAATTTTAGGTAATTTTTCAATGAGTCATCACTGATGACTGATCACATGCCAGCTTGTTTACAGCAAAAACTGCATATATTATTACAGGTGATATTTTATTCAAATTTTACTGACACGGGACAGACCAGTATTTCAGATACAAAGTTAATTTTCTGGTTCTGATCAAGCTTAAATTTACGAAATTCGAATAATTATCAAAATGCTCATTAGCCTTCATATTTTATACATTGCATAATGAAATGAGTGTGTGCTCGAATATGGAATTGGTACTGTGTTTCTCAAATTTCATTGATGAATTCCTTCATGATAATCTATTACCAATGTTCATCCCTAGCCTCGGATTCATACGAAAATACTCCAAAGAGGTCCCGTGTTGTTGGCATTGTGAATCGTGTCAGGCCAACCAGATAATCGTAGACAACATCTGCGAGGATTGTAATGCCAAGACTTGGCCCAGCGAGGACCGCAGTAAATGTATTGAACGCAAAGTGAGATATCCCAAGCGTTTTTATTAGGCGGTCACAGGGATATAATTGTCCCTGAGATGAAGTAATTTTAGGAATCCAAATTATGTATAGATATTCCTTCCATTCTCTGATATGAATATATAATTTTCTATCTTGTGATGACTAATTTAAAGTTTTTTAAATTATGAATGTCAATATTTTCTTATCAAATGGTTTAGCCCTTTAAGAGTTTGCCTGAATTATTGCAGGAGAGGACCACCCAATCTTGAATAAAATGACTGCCCTTGACAGGATTCAAACTCGAGTCGAAAAATGGTAGTGATCTAGACTAGACACAATAGTAGAGTTAGAAAAATAGTGAAATTTCAAATAAATATCAAAATTACAAAAAATTGAATCTAATCAATTTTTGTCTTTTTTTCTGCATGTTAAATGAGGAATTCATTAAGATTTCCTCATTCTATTTCCTGCTTTCCTAATTCAATGCAAAAAACACATTTTGGATAGGATTTATCAATTCTTCAAACTTGCTAAAATTACGGCTATCCAATGAATATTTTTGAAATGATTATTGAGCATTAAAGCCGATATCCCAATATTCGAAAAGGAAAAAAATGCATCTGCATATTATTGCATATCTATGATTTTCCTTATGTCTGAATCCACAAACTATTTCTTCATTCGATGTAGTTTATTAAATGTTGTAAATTTGATAGAAAATCAATTAGTATGTGACTGTCTTTAAATTCATTGACTTATTCAATTTCTCTGGCCCAAAGCACGCTGCTTTCTTTGACAACAAAAACTCTTCTTCTTAACATATTTAAACAATTTTCTTTTTCGAATAATAAATATTTTAAAACCTGGGCTTGCAAGTAGCAACGATGGCTTTGAATTTACACAAATCTACATCACTATTTACGACGAACTAAATAAGCTTATTTTGTTATTCCGTCAAAAAGCACAATCTCTTAGTGACCTAACCAAATTATATTTCTAGTTAATCTACATTGGCTTCCAAAAGTGGTTCGGCATCGTACCAACTATAGTAAGCGTCCTGGGTATCATATTCTGCCTGATAGTTCTTGTAACTTTCCTTCTATTCCGTGATACTCCCATGGTCAAAGCCAGTGGTAGGGAATTGTCCAGCATACTCTTGGCTGGCTGTCTAATATGTTATCTAATAACGTTCACCATAATTTCGAAGCCGAACATTGTCTCGTGTGTCATACAGAGAATCGGCGTTGGCCTCGGCTTCACCTGCATGTACGCTGCAATGTTGACGAAAACGAGTAGGCTACATCGAATTTTCGACGGTGCCAAGAGGACTGCAAAGAGACCAGTCTTTGTATCACCCAGATCGCAACTTGTAATTGTCGCCAGCCTCATTGGCCTACAGGTCCTTCTTTCTGCCATTTGGTTCGTTTACGATCCTCCGAATGTGAACGAAATCGATCGTGGCGATGTTGGCTTGGTAGGTTGTTGAATTTTATGATTACTTCTATTGATCGATATAATAAAATCGATAATATAAAATATGCTTTTATTCAAAGAACAATTCTCATCTTCCCGAGAAATACAGAAGATGCTGAATACGAATTCGATAATTTTCGAAAATGTCTTAAAATAATCAAAATTATCTTTTGGATAAGCACTACTCTTTAGGGAATATTGGTTGAAAAATGCGCTTTGATGATGAGTTAATTTTTGTATTCAAAGACAATAAAAAACCTTATTCCTTAGAGCTACCAGATGCACTTATTCGCTCAATAGCTTATCAAATGAGTTCTTCTCACAGAAAACTAATTCCCGTGCACTTTTTCATCTTTTGAGGCATTTGCACTTCTTTTGCATTTTTAATAATTTTCAAAATTTCTATACATTAGTGTAAAAAACCGTATTCGTTGAAGAAAAATTATAGTAATCATCAAGGAGTGGTGTCTTTTTTCAATTGACTGTACTCCAATTTTTAATATGCTCTATAATTAGACGTTGATTATAAAAAAATTAATTTTAAGCAGGTAACTTTGATGAGTAATCTGATGAATTCAAAGTTACTGAATTATTAAAGCTTTGATTAATAAACATTATTTGAAGAGAATTTGAAACATAACATATCTTCAACTCAAAATGATAATTATTTTAAATAAATGAACTTTTTTACACCTTTTCAAATAATTTTTGCATCAATTTGAATTTGCACTTTTCTGGTAGCTCTATTCATCACAGCTTAAATATAAGTTTTTTTTTATCATGAAACACGATTTGGTTTTAAGGAGATGAGGTTGAAAAGTAAACAAGCTTCATTTTCGCCGTTTCTCATCGGACTTCTACAACGGCTCAGCATAAATAGGAAAAGTAGAGGAGATTTTAGGGTATAGAGTTTAAATAATGGAAGTGTTCTTTCCACTTATAAGTATTTCTTATCCAAAATATAATTGTGATTAACTAAAGACATTTTATTATCGAATTCTTATTCAGAAACCTCTATATCTCTCGAAATCGCATGATAAACCTTTCTCTAAAGCAGTGTTCTTCTGTAATACACAAAATGTACATTTTTTAAACTATTCATCTTACTCAGTTTCATGATCAAAAAGCTTGGGTCGTTTAATTTTTCCTAAAGAAATTTAAAGAAATTTCCAATATATGAGTAGGAGTAATAATAACATAAGAAAATGTAGTTGATCCAGATTACAATTTTCAGAAAAATCCACCCATCTTAAAGCTGATTACTAATCAGTGATTAGATTAATTTCACCTCGAATCTTGTTCTCACATCCCTTAATTTATCTATATTTAAGAGTTCTCGTAGTTTTGGAACTAAACAACTAATTATTTTGAGAGATAACTAAAAGAAATCTTATCTTTAATCAAGGACCCTCAATCATTCTTCGGCATACTAATTAAGCATAAAATTCCCGTCTCATTTAGGAAGATTTCAATTGGAAAAGAACTTGATTTTCACAAAACTAATTTGATTTTCTCTCCTTTCCAGCTGATCAAATGTGATATCCAATCAAAGTCATTCATGATAACACTCATTTATAACATATTTTTAATTATTCTCTGTACATATTACGCAATAAAGACACGAACCGTGCCGGAAAACTTCAACGAGTCCAAGTATATTGGCTTCACCATGTACACAACATGTATTATCTGGCTTGCATTTCTAGCCATCTATTTTGCCACTGTAAATAATTCAGAAGTGAGTTCACCATAACCAACATGGTTGACATTTTATTTCACCTGATAGACTCATATTTCTATCATCGCAATCCGGAAGCTTTTTAGAATTTTTTTTTAAATTTCATGTTGACATGTTTGAAAATTTTGGGATTTTATCAAGAAATCCACTAACTTATCTACCTTTAAGGTTTGTTTAAGCATAGACCTTTACATGACTGGCAGTTCGCATCATCTCGAAGCTTGTTTACTATTAAATCCGAGTCGGATTATCCGACTCTTTTTTCATTTAAATATAAAGCCCCATGTTACATTACTTTGTTTTAATGTGGTTGTTTTTTAGAAGAAATTCAAACCAAAATATTGATACATCTATTCACAACAAGCATTAAATCTAATTAGAAATACCACTAAGCTATTTTATCATAGTTGCTTACAATAGATATTTTTAGAAAAATTCCTTTCAAGATTCAAATTTTGAATTCTATTCTGCAAATGAACAATTCCCATCCTTGCTCTCTATGAGCTCTCGTATGCTTCAAAATAAGCATTTTATCTTAATGAAGAATAACTCATCATCAATACAGAGATATATTATATTTTTGAAACAATATCTTAATTATGAAACACATTAGAAGATATACAATGTCTGTTTATTACACACAAACACACACGTGCTTTTCAACAACAAAACTATGGTAATTCATACTTTTTTCAATCACTTCTTATATATCTAATTGTTGGATTGTTTTCGTCTTCTTGTTAGAGTGAAATCAATCCGAAAAAAGTTGTCGACCGAAATTGCTGAGTATGTCAGAAGAGGAGCATGTCACTCTAGAGATAATGAGTGTCTGAATGGCACTGTGTAGGGATAGATATCGTTTGAAAAATATTGAATAATTGCAACCTGACAAGAAAATCCGATTTTTAGTATTTTGTTTTTAAAGTTTAATTTTTTAAATGACTTGTCATTTCTATTCGAGAGAACTTTTAAAATACATGGAAAATACATGGAATTAAGCTTAATTCCTAATCCAGTGAATATCCGTTAACATTTACTTTATATATCAATTAGTACTCGTCTCTCAATATCGCCAAGGATGGTTTGATAGCTTATCACGTGTAGAAAAATAGTAAACGTACTCAAAAAGGTCCTGATCTCAAGACGATAGAGAAAAAATGATTGCATTTTTAGGAAGGAAAATATACAGCGTTCCACCCACGTTTGTTATATTTTGTCGAAAAATTGCGTGTTGAATTGAAACAACCAAATTGAATAAAGAATGTAATTTCTTGGTTACTTCAGTTGAAAACAAGCAAATATTTTTGTTTATAAAATTAATTAGCTGAATTTTGCAAATTTAATTTTGCAGATTTTTATAATTTACAATGACAGTATTTTTCTTGAATAAAACTCGACCCGATAAAATTAATTGCACAAATAAATGAAGAAATCGTTTTAAGGCTGGTCAAAATTTTGTGGGGAAATTATGAAAGAGCTTATGTGATGATGTACTTCTATAGTCTTTATTTAATTAATTCCATGTTCCCCAACGATCAATCAATAAATTTTTCAAATTTTCAGCATACCTTGGGTATTCCTACTCCAGTTGGAAATATTCTCTTATTTCATTGTTAATCAGCATGGATGGAGAATCTCGACTTGATAGGTTATATAACAAAAGCATTAATTCTTTTTGCTCTGGGCTAATGCATTCGACTTGGATTTGACCTGTCAGAAAATTTTCGTACTCTTTTCAAAGATTTGAAGAAGTAACGTGAAAATGTAAAAGCGTCTTGACGTTTGTTTTCCAACGTTCAAGCTTGGATTTCTTTTAAGAGAAAATGTAGACTTTCTAATATAAACTTATGAGCAGAAATGAAGTAGTTTAATCACACTTTGGGTGTAATTTTTATGCAAGGTTAATTGAAAGAGCCTCTATCCTATTTTCATCACCCCTTTCAAAATTAACTAGATATAAGTTTTTTCGAGTCCATGTTACATCACTAATTCGCATAATATCCCTCAAAAAGTTATTCTTTCGAGCTGATCAAAAATTCGTAGTGAATGTGTCTGATAATAGCTACAGTCTTCACATAAGCTACGGCTGCTTATAATATTTCATTTCTCTCAAATCCTGAATTATTATAAATTTCAAATAATGAAAAAATATATTTGATATATCTGTTACTGTATATTCAATGAATTAGGATTTAAGCTTAATTCCTAGTATATTCAATTAATCAGTAAGTTTCCAGTAAATATCATGAACCTTGATTGAATTCACTGGAAACTTACTGATTCATTGAATATACTAGGAATTAAGCTTGATTCCTAATTCATTGAACATACGATAAAATATATATTGATCTAATAATTGAAATGTTTTCCAATCAAATAAATGCGCTCATATTTTTAAGAAAAAACATCAATTTTAAATTTAGTATAAATCATTATGCTCACAGTTGTGAAAATATTTGAAAAATATAAAAGATCATGTATTTTTGGTTTAATTTATTCAAAAATCTGTTATTTGAGACAAAAATTTGGAATACATCTTTCCATCCTTGAGCACAAATCCAACAGAAACTATTTTCAAGTTATAACATATTCTAGATTCAAGATTTGACACTGTGTATAAGTGTGAGTCTGAGCGCTAGCGTTACATTGATCTGCATGTTCTCGCCAAAGCTGTACATTATCCTATTTCGGCCTGATCTCAACGTGAGGAAGTTGACAATGAATAACACTAGCACTGTCTCTCAGATCTCCCGAACAGAAGCCTCCTATGTCCACAACACCGCTTCATATAACGGTTAGTCGATTTAAAGAGTTATTCTTAAAGTGTACAGTAAAAACGATCTATTAACTTAGTTAATTTTCAACACCCATTTATATCTCTGTTTAAATGAGAATTCATTCAGGATATTATCTTGGGGATTTCCTAAGACAATCTTCACGTCATTTATTTTTAATGGGTATCCAAAAAAATATATCAATTACACTTTCAAAAAAGGCAACAAAAGTAACTTTGGAGGTTGAGCCACAATCCCCAGTGACTTTATGACGTTCTCACACTATCGTCAAGTCTGTCTTTGTAAGCTGGATTGAAAAATCCTCTTGATTTGAAGCCGATTTTAAAACGAATTCAATCTCTTTCCCGTATTTTTTAGAAAATGTCCTGCATATTTTTAGTTACATTTAAAGACCTTGCTTACTTGCGATTAGTGGGATTCTTCTTGTTCGGCCAGTTATAAGTCTTTGATCTCTAGTGTTTAATCCTTGTCATCTAAAGACATTTGCGGGGAGTCGATTGACAAGACCCTTTGAAGGCGGGGAAATCACCTTCTTATTTAGTTTTAAATTCCGACTAGTGAAGATTGGGATGAGAATCAAATCACCCTCAAATATATAAAGTTCACGATCTACTCAGATTGATCCTTCTTTGAAGGTTTATATATTGCACATTGTATGTGTGTCTGTATGTGAGGGTCAGTAATCTCTATGAGTGTACGTAAGGCTTTGAAGTAAAATCGAAATGGCAAACATTGAGATTTTTACCCTTCCCTATACAAACAAAAAATTGTTCGACAGAGCAGATGGCTTGATTAAATGGAAACCTATGCATTCATTTTGCATTTGACCTAATTCAAATCTATTCTAATCATAGATTGTCAATGGAAATTCATACATTAGGCTTGAAAAATCGGTTTATAGAAAGGGAAGTGCATTCAATTAGCCAGAATAGCGTTCTCTGGGGCCTTTTCGAATAACTACATTTAATTGGATTATCAAAATCAGAAATCCTTTAAAAGCAAATCTTTATTCAATCTCGGGGAATGAACACCATACTTTACCTGTATATCCTTTTTCACTTGAAATTTAATGGATGATGCTTTCATCTCTGTGACTACAGGAACAAAATACAAGTTTCCACTCATTTCTACTAGAGAATTGATGCTAGAAACAAATTGCATTACATAATATATAGACTCTGATAGCATCTAATCAGTTCTATTATCTCTTGATGGTAATTTGGAGAATGAAAACGAGAATGAGTCGATTAGCCAAGGTTCAATAAATCTTTCTATAGCTATAAAAAACTATAATCATATTACCGCAATTTTTATAAAGATATATTTTTCTTCATTCACGTTGGATTTTCATTGATTCAATGATTTATTGCAAACTGATAAATGAAAAATTATAATTTTTATGTATTATTTTTCATACCATAATAATAATTTGACAACTATGAAAAAGAGACATTTTTTATGCTAGAAATAGTATAGACAACTAATCTAGGCATTTCCACAATAGTAAACCAAGTCCCAAGAACGAGTCTCAATAAAAGTTATTTCCTGTGAAATAAATTTGCAACAGGTGTGATTCAAGAATAAAAGAAATTAGTTTGTAATCAGACATGTACGTTTTGTCCTTATTTTTACGCTTGCATGTCTTGCTTATAATTAGGGAGCTCTTATGATAAGAGCTTAACTCTAGTCTTGGAAACATGGTCTCGACCTTTTTTAATGAAAAAAATATATAATAGTTTTGATTTATTCTTATTAGTATTCTTGATCTATTGACAATTAGCAAATAGTATATACTAGTCTTCAGAACATGGGTGATTATCACATTTTGGCACTTTTTGTAACCTTTTTTGTCTGAACAGATTGTTAGAGGACTGATTGCGCATCGTTTTCTGACAGCGTTGGATTTAGTTTTCTTCTAAGGAGGTACGTTATCCAAATTCTTCTGATTGTACGTATCATCAAACTCTGAGAGAGATTTTTCAAAAATACTCTCCTGGATTTCTTCTTATGCCCGTCCAAAAAGTTCGGATATTTGAGAGTATAAAGTAAGAATGAATTGTATGCTGTCAAGTCCAAAATATCCCACAAGACTGTCAGTGGCCAACGACGTGCCCCTCTCTTGCACGAATAGGCTCCAACAATAACTGTAAGAGACGCAGAAAACCAAACCTCAATTGAATTATCTGGCTCCAACAAGTTGATCAAGAGTATCAACACCGCCTTTTGTTGAGTATTTTTATTTTGGGCATTACACCAGAATCATCATTATGTTAAGAGGATAGCAATACAACAGGATTGCTTTTTATTTGTCCAAATATCATCAGCGTTAGTTCATCGCAGATCTTGCCAATACTTAAATTTTTATCAGAAAATTCCTTAGGGAGTAATTTTCGTGGCTTTCTGCAGGTTCCAACAGGTGATGTGTTTTTGTCTGCAAAATATCTTGATATTCCGGATACATAAATTCCTTACCGGTGTTATTGATTGTACTGGTCGTTTCTGCATATAGGTGAACTGTTTGCACTTTGAATCGAAAGACTCTATCGAAAAGCCGCACATTATATTTCCGATTCTGATTCGGATATACAAGGATCATTCAGAAAAATATCATATTCGAAAAATTAGAAAGATCCGCATCACTACGCATTTTTGAGCCCAATTTTTCCCAGGAATCAAATTTAGTTTCTCACTCCGCATTACTTCTCGTAAAAGTGAAAGGTCGACAAGAAGAAGCTCAACAAAAAGGATTGTCTGGAATTTTATAAAAAATCTTATTTTCCAGACTTTCACTTTTATAGCGAGTCAACATCAAAAGTGAATTCCTTTTAGAGAGCTTGTGTCGAAAATTTATTGCTATTCAGATTTTTCTGATATCTTCGGAGACGGAGAAGACTGAGATTGATGATTACTCTGAGATGGAGCCCACTTCAGTCAAAGTGCCAGAAAGTCAAATACAAAAAGCAGACCAAAGCAATCAAAACACCAATAAGGAATACTTGCAAATTCAACTCTGACCTAAAACAATGTTTGAAAAATATTATTTAGACAAACAACAATTACATGGATTTCGCATTACTCAAAAAAGATTGGCTTATTCCTATCCTAGATTGAAATAAATCTTTCTTTGATGTCACGATACAAAGTTACATTTACCATAAAGAATTATCAGAAGAATCAAAGTATATTTGTACTCGAATCAAAGATGTCATGGTGCTCTTTATGAATATTCTGGATATTGCTGCCTATGTTGTATACATTCTCAAATATCTCAACTTTTGTAAAGCAATCAAGAAGAGCTCAAGAAGAAACATCGTGAAACGATATACAATTTGCCTAAGAAATCTTGATAGGAAAGAGTACAATTAGTGTATATTATGTGATAATTGTCCATGCTCAAAACATTGTTCATGATACGCCCAACTTGTGAATCTATTTTTACTTGTTTTTTGATTTAGCCAGAATCATCTCAAGATGGTAGGTTTTCACAAATCTTTTTTCAATTTTGAGTTCAAGTGAAGACTCACATAATCTATCCTTTTATTAAACAGATCAAGTTATATACTTGTTATCTATCATTCTCGTTAGTAGTTTCTCTCTTCGAGTTTCATAACGTTATTTGGGTTCGAATGTGGGGTTGTATTGGGGAGGGTGAGATGTTGTTTGCTAAAAATACTAATCTAGGATTTCATATGAAAAGCCATATATTTGGACTTGGCTCAATCAATATTTGATTTTCATTTGTTGATGAAAAATCGATAATTCAAAGCCTTTATTTGAATAAGGTACCTAACGTAACAACTAATTAATTAAAAAATGTTTTTTTGATCTTTTTGAATTCTCTTTATGTATTCGCTTAGCAGGACTCCCACCGAGTTTAGCTAGGTTAATATTTGTGATTATAGTTCAATAGACTTGTTTATAATAAGATTAAATCTATAAAACTATTCAGATACATAAGAAAGAAAGACGCTACCAAGTAAAAATATATATAGAGATTCGATAAATAACTATGGACAATTTTCATTCAATAAACAATAGTAAATATCTAGATGTAGACATTACTCGCCTTGCTATCACATGTGCCTCTATACTCTCACAGTCATTCATTCATTACTATAAAATTCATTGAAAAAAGTAAACTATAGTTTATTTCATTGCTTTCATTCTTTTATTTGCCTCTCTTATTTGCAAATCAACCCTCTCATCAAACGCTTATTCGAGTGCTGCAAAGAGATATTCCTTATAGGGAACAAAAAATCAATACTTTTCTGTTTGATTTTTATCAATGATGTATCCTCTGTTTTATTCGTGTACGAGAACTCTCAACCAACACGCAAGGAAGGTAAAATATTTTTTAATGCAAAATACGTAAATTAATATTGTCTTCTTTGCCCCTTAAACTACATAGACCTGCAATAAATCAGTACTTCTATGATAGTTGCACGAATCGACATCTCATTGTTAACTTTCAGATAGATGACCTCTTTTGAAAGCTCGCATAAAATAGTGAACCTTAGAATGCATGATTTCTACACCATCATTAGAACTATTCAAAAAATAAGGCATCTAGCATTTCTATACAATTTGATGTCCCATTATCCGTAGTCAGCATGTTAGAACGGGTCATTTTCGAGTGTTCTTTACACAATGCAAGTTTTGAACAACGCAACACAAATGACTGGATGATAGATTGCGACTTATTTTCTATTTAATTAGCGATTTTGTTGATTTGATCAAAACTTGCATTGTAGAATATCGTTTCTTGACTCATAATCTGTGTATAAGAGCTAAGGGTTCGTTAACAATAAGATTTTTTGCAGATTTGAATTGCGCCGGTTAGGTTCTTCCTTGCATTGAATCCACAATTTTTTATCTTGATTCTCCACTGAAATATACAATTCTAATCTTGTCCAAATCTTCTCTTGATCAAAATCATTCAATAAATTAAAATTTAATTCAATCTAAAAGAATGATTACCATCAATATTCAGTTTTAAGAACTATTAAAGTTAGTCAAGAGTTATTAACTGACATAAAAATGATTTTATTTAGACTAGAATTAATCATGCTCCTTAACGCAGTATCCAAGGAAAAACCCTAACCCGTGCAATTCAACGAAGAATTTTCGACGAAGCATTTTTTTCTCAACGATAAATATTAGCTCTTATACACGCTACCCAATGGACTAAAGTGGACTTTTTTTCCTGGATCAGGTCTGCACTAGAAAGCTTAAAAAAAGAGAAAACAATTCCTAGGGTTTTAGAGTAAGATTTTAGAAATGGACTACTTGGTCTTTTCGCAAAAAAATGGACTATTCAGAATCAATGTGATACCAATTCATATTTTTCATTATCTTTACATGGCAACTCATTAAATAAATAATGATTAGAATAAGCCTCATTCTACAAAAAAATTGTATCTAAGGAAAAGTCTCTTTAAGTAAACATTGTTGACTTAAGTTTCATCGAGAAAATAACTTCTAAGTTACGGCTTTTTCTCATTGGTCTGTTCCTAGTTAATAAGCCATAGAGAAGCTTTTCAAAAGTTGCTTCTCAAAAACAGAAAACCTTTTATAAAATAAATTAAAAAAAAACTCAATACATCTATGAGACCTGGTCGTCTCTATACCTTAGGTTCTAAGGATTTGTGGGAGGGTCTGGGCCGTTCGACAAGACGTTTCGAGGGTGGGACGATCACTCTCTTCTTCAGTTGTCTCTTCACCGGGGAGTGGGACAGGGTATCGCGGTTAACGCAGCAACAATTTCCAGTTAATAAATCATATCGGTCTCAGTCTCTTATATACAAAAATCTTGGTCCTATTCTGATTGGTTCTCTCCTCTTCTTCAACACTCCTTTCTCTCGACCAATTAGAAATAGAAATCTTTCTTTATTAATTT